>MU674229.1:72022-126433 GCA_026770625.1 Nicotiana glauca | reverse complement strand
CCTAAGTTTCTAAAATCTTCCGCATTCCACTTTTGATTAAAAAGTATACCAAACCACGTCCGAATGACTTGAAATTTTGCACACACATCCCAAATGACATAACGGAGCTACTACAACTTCTGAAACTTCATTTCGACCCCTACATCAAAATCTCACCTATCAACCAGAAAATGCCAAAAACTCGATTTCGCCAATTCAAGCCTAAATCTACCCCGGATCTCCAAAACACATTCCGATCATGCTCCTAAGTCATACATCACCTCGCAAAGCTATCCGAACCATCGAAATTCACATCCAAACCAGTTGACTTTTCCAATTTAAGCTTTTTTAAAAAAGACTTAGTGTCTCAAACCTTCTCAAAACCTTTCCGAACCCGAGCCAACCAACTCGATCACCTATAGAACTGAAAAACAAAGCAAATAGAAGCAGAAATAGGGGAAATAGAGTGGTAACTCATGAAACGACCGGTCGGGTCGTTACATCCTCCCCCTCTTAAGCAAACATTCGTCCTTGAACGAGTCAAGAAATATACCTAAAGCCTTAAATAGGTGAGGATATCTGCTCTGTATCTCTCGCTCGGTCTCCAAAGGCTGACCTCTCCACTGCACTTTCACTGAAGTTATTTTCTTTGATCTCAACTTTCGAACCTGACGCTCCAAAATAGATGCTGACTCCACATCATAAGTCAGATCACCCTCCGACTTAACCGTACTGAAATCCAGAACATGAGACAAATCCCCAATATACTTCCGGAGCATAGAAACATGAAACACCGGGTGCACACTCCGCAAGCTGGGTGGCAAAGCAAGCTCATAAGCCACCTCCCCAATCCTCCGAAGTACCTCAAAAGGCCCAATGAAACACGAACTCAATTTATCCTTCTTTCCAAATCTCATAACACCCTTCATGGGTGAAACCTTCAACAGAACCTTCTCACCAACCTTGTAGGACACATCCCGAACCTTCCGATCCGCATAGCAATTTTATCTCGACTGCGCTATACGAAGCCTCTCCTGAATCACCTTAACCTTGTCTAAAGCATCCTGTACAAAATCTGTACCCAATAACCTAGCCTTGCTTGACTCAAACCAACCAACTAGAAATCTACACCGCCTCCCATACAAAGCCTCATAAGGAGCCATCTGAATACTCGACTGGTAGCTTTTGTTATAAGCAAACTCTGTGAGCGATAAAAACTGATCCCATGACCCTCCGAAATCAATGATACAAGCGCGTAACATATCCTCCAATATTTGAATAGTTCGCTCGGACTGCTCGTCCGTCTGAGGGTGAAAAGTTGTGTTCAACTCAACCTAAGTTCCCAACTTTCGCTGTACAGACCTCCAAAAACGTAAAGTAAACTGAGTGCCCCATTCTGAAATGATGGAAACTGGGACACAATGCAAACGAACAATCTCCCGGATATATATCTCTGTGCAGACTTGCTCAGCCGATCCACAATCACCCAAATAGCATCGAACTTCTTCAAAGTCCATGGGAGCCAAACTACAAAGTCCATGGTGATTCGCTCCCACTTCCACTCTGGAATATCTATCTGCTGAAGCAAGCCACCCGGTCTCTGATGCTCATATTTCACCTACTGACAATTGAGACACCGAGCTACAAATCCCACAATGTTTTCCTTCATTCTTCTCGACCAATAATGCTATCTCAGATCCTGATCATCTTTGCAGCACCCGGATGAATGGAATACTGCGAGTTATGGGCCTCCTCCAGAATCAACTCCCGAAGCCCATCTACATTGGGCACATATATCTGGCCCTGCATCCTCAACACCTCATCATCACCGATAGTCACATCTCTGATCATCATGATGAACTCTGTCCCTAAGGATAAGAAAATGAGGATCGCCATACTGGCGCTCTCTGATGCGCTCATATAAGGAAGACCGAGAAATCACATAAGCCAATACCCTACTGGGCTCTGAAATATCCAACCTCACAAACCGATTGGCCAAAGCCTGAACATCAATTGCAAGAGGTCTCTCCCCAACTGGAATATATGCTAAACTCCCCATACTCACCTCTTTTCGGCTCAAAGCACTGGCCACCACATTGGCCTTTCCCAGATGATACAAGATAGTAATGTCATAATTCTTAAGTAACTCCAACCACCTCCGTTGCTTCAGATTGAGATCCTTCTGCTTGAATAAAAACTGGAGGCTACGATGATCAGTATACACCTCACAAGACACGCCATACAAATAATGCCTCCAAATCTTTAACGCGTGAACAATGGCAGTCAAATCCAAATCATGAACATGGTAGTTCTTCTCATGAGGCTTTAACTGATGGGAAGCATAAGCAATAACTCTACCCTCCTGCATCAGAACATACCCAATACCAACTCTCGAAGCATCACAATACACGGTATAAGAACCTGAAGCTGATGGCAATACTAATATTGGTGTTGTGGTCAAGGCAGTCTTAAGATTTTGGAAGCTCTCCTCACACTCATCAGACCACTGGAATGGAATACCCTTCTGAGTCAACTTGGTCAAGGGCGATGTAATAGACAAAAATACCTAAACAAACCGGCGATAATAACCTGCTAAACCAAGGAAACTGCGGATCTCTATGGCTGAGGATGGTTTGGGCCAACCCTGAACCGCCTCTATCTTCTTCGGGTCAACCTGAATACCATCACTGGGCATCACGTGTCCCAAGAAAGCCATTGAACTGAGCCAAAACTATGGAGAGCTTTGAATCAAGCTTCTCCTCTCTCAATCTCTGCAACACCACTCTCAAATGCTCCGCGTGCTCCTCTTGACTACGTGAGTATACCAGAATATCATCAATGAAGACTATGACAAACGAGTCGAGATACAACCGGAATGCACTATTCATCAAATGCATGAACACTGCTGGGGGCATTTTTCAGCTCGAAAGACATCACCAAGAACTCATAATGACCATATCGGGTCCTGAAAGCTGTCTTAAGAATATCAGAGTCCTTGATCTTCAACTAGTGATAACCTGAATGGAGATCAATCTTGGAGAACACTCTCGCTCCCTGAAGCTGGTCGAACAATTCATTGATACGAGGCAAAGGATACTTGTTCTTAATTATTACGTTGTTCAACTACTTATAATCAATGCACATTCTCATTGTGACATCCTTCTTCTTCACAAAAAGACCCGGCACACCCACGGTGACACACTAGGATGAATGAACCCCTTGTCAAGGAGTTCCTGAAGCTGCTCCTTTAACTCTTTCAACTCCGCTGGTGCCATATGATATAGAGGAATAGAAATGGGCTGAGTGCCCGACACCAGATCAATACCAAAATGAATATCTCTGTCTGGTGGCATGCCCGGCAGGTCTGCAGGAAACACATTGGGGAAATCTATCACAAATGGAATAGAATCAATACTGCGAGTCTCTGCACTAACATCCCTCACAAATTCTAGATATGAAAGACAACATTTCCCAACCATATGCTGGGCCTTCAAGAAAGAAATCACCCTACTAGGAACATAATCGGCCGAACCTCGCCACTCAATCCGTGGCACACCCGTCATAGCTAACGTCACTATCTTTGCATAACGGTCTATAATAGCCCGACATGGAGATAAAATAACATCGAAATCCATAATACATAACAACAATAGATCCACTCGGGTCTCCAGACCCTCAATAGACACAACGCACCACTGATACACATAGTCTACCACAACTGTATCTCCCAATGGCATAAAGACATGAATAGAAGAAACGAGGGACTCGCAGGGCATATCCAAATAATGGGCAAAATAAGATGAAACATAAGAGAAATTAGAACCAAGGTCAAATAACACATAAGCATCCCTGCGGAAGACTGAGATAATACCTGTAATCACCGCATCTGAAGCAATCATATCAGGCCTAGTTGGAAGTGTATAGAAATGGGCCTGACCACCACCGAATCAACCTCCCCCTTTGGAGAGACCCCTAGATGACTATGCTCCACCCCTAGCTAGGTGGGTGGGTGGTGAAGTGCCTGGGGCTAAAGCTGATGGCTGACCCCTCTACTGAGATGAACCCCCAAGACGACGAGGAAACTCCCTCGACATATGACCCATCTCTCCACACTCATAACAACTCTTGGGTTCTGGAGACAGGGACTGATGGGAACCCCTAGCACCAGAATGATTAGTAGACGCACCTAACATAGAAGAATCCTGAACTAATGGAGCACGGGATGAACCCTGGGCTGGAAGTGCATTGAGTGAGGAATGAACCTGTTGAGAACTGTGAGAACTATGGCCTGATGATGCCCCATGATAACCTGGGTGAGCTGACTGAGCATTCCTGAACCGACGGCTTTTGCCATGCTGATACTGGCCCCTCGAAGGAGCGCCCCCAAAACTACCATGACCTCAAAGATTCTTGGCCTCCCTCTCCTCGCGTTCCTGGCAACGAACTGACTCAATCTCACGAGCGATATCCACAACCTCCTCAAAAGTAGCACTTGACACTCTCTCCCTAGTCATGAGAACCCAAAGCTGGTATGTGAGGCCATCAATAAACCTCCTGATCCTTTATCTCTCCGTAGCAACCAGCCAAATAGTGTCGAGCTAACTCTGAGAACCTCATCTCGTACTGAGTAATAGTCATATCCCCTTGTCTTAACTGCTCGAACTACCTACGTAGCTCCTCTCAACGGGATTGTGGAACATACTTCTCCAAAAATAGAGTGGAGAACTGCTGCCAAGTAAGAGGTGTCGAACCAACAGCTTTACGCCTCTCATATGCCTCCTACCGGGTGAAGGCAGCTCTGGTAAACTGAAAGGTTGTGAATGCAACCCCGCTGGTCTCTAGAATACCTGTTCTATGAAGAATCCTCTAACATCTGTCTAAGAAACCCTGGGCATCCTCGCCCTCAGCACCACTGGAAGTAGGAGGCTGGAGTCTGCCAAACTCTCCAATCTACACTGCTCGTCCTCTGGCATAACTGGAGCTATGTAACCCTAAGCAGCTGCAACCTGCTAGGCTAGTGGTGCCTGCGGTGTATGCAAACCCTGAATCACTTGATCGGGTGTGCGGGCGACGGGAGTTTGAGAGCCTCCCCCTGCCTGAGAAGTGGCAGCGGCAGTAGAGACCGTGACCACCTGATTAAGACTCGTACATACTATCAAAATCTGGGCCAGTCTCCTAAAGACCCGGAATCACAATGCGCACAGTTGGTGCCTGAGCTGGTGCTGCTGGAGCGTCCACAATTGGGACCTGATCCTGAACTAGGGCGGCTGGTGGATCTGCGGGTGCTGCCCCAGCTACTGTGTGGGCTGCTCCTCTGCCCCTACCATGGCCTCGACCGCGTCCTCGGCCTCTGGTGGCTCCAGCTGGTGGTACTGGTGGTCGTCCATCCTGACGGGTCACTCGTATCCTCACCATCTGTGAGAGAATAGAATAGCAGAGGTTTATTACTCGGATCAACAAATTCGCATGACAAGAATTTCAAGAATAAGGATTGTTCCTAAAGGTTCTGCAGCCTTTCGAGGATAAATACAGACGTCTCTGTATCGATCCACGAGACTCTATTAAACCTGCTCATGACTCGTGAGACCTGTAACCTAGGCTCTGATACCAACTTGTCACAATCCTAAACGCGGACCCGGTCGTGATGGCACTTCTCGTGAAGACAAGGCTAGACGACACATTCACCATTCATTTAAAGCAATCAAAATAATAAATATTAAGTCTTTAACATGATAAAATCCAAAAATAAGCAATGAACAATATGATTTTGCAGAATTTAAACCAACACACCCCGACATCGGGGTGTCACCAGTTATAAGCATATAACATATTACTACAAGTCTAAAATTCTACTCCACTACTACATAACCGAAATAGAAGGAAATAAGAGAGAGGGAGAATGCACTGGGATGTGAATCGCCGGGCAGCTACCTAGTGAATCTCCGAAAATCTGCTGGACAGCTCTCAACCCTCGCTAGCAGGACCTGTAGCACCCGAATCTGCACACATGGGTGCAGTGAGTAAAGTGAGTACTCCAACTCAGTGAGTAATAACAATAAATGAAGACTGAATGATATAAAATCACGTTAAACACAACAATAAGCTATAAGAGGCAGGATAAAAATCAGTAAAAATAATTTAATAGTGAAATCCCATAAGGCACCTTTTAAGTAGTTAAACAAATAAAGGAAATGCAGCTAGGAAAGCTAAACACATAAGAACCGCTCCTTGGGTACCATAACAACAGAATCTTCCCCTCGAACAATATCACGGAACAATACCAATCCCTCGGGATATATCTCATATCACAATGGGTACCCGCGCTCACTGGGGGTGAACAGACTCTGGGTGGGGCCCCTTACGGCCCAAGCGCAATATCAAGCCATCTTGTGGCATCACAGACAGGCTCTCAGCCTCATATCAATCACAAGCCACCTCATGGCGTACAATCTCAGGCCCTTGGCCTTATTATCATAATCAGTATATCACCGCTACGGCATGCAACCCGACCCAAAATTAACCTCACAATACATGCTCTCGGCCTTACTCAGCCAGAATCTCATAAGCCCCTTGGGAAACAGTAACATGATGCTCAGCTCAAAATATCTTTTAAAATGTCATTTAAAGTGTTTAAAATAGAGTAACATGGCTGAGTTTTGAAAACAGTAAAATATGGCATGACTGAGCACAAGTATGAATTCAAACAATGAGGAAAAATATCAGTAAAGATACCCAAAGGGCCCAAACAGTTGGCACGAAGCCCAAATATGACATTTAGCTCAAAACATAATAATATCAAACAATTAGCTATCAAATACGCAGTAAAACAGTCATTCGGGATAGACTAAGTCACAATCCCCAACGGTGCACGACCCACGCTCGTCATCTAGCATGAGCGTCACCTCAACATGGCCGAACACTGTGTAATCTGGGGTTTCATACCCTCAGGACAGCATTTACAATCATTACTCACCTCAATCCGGCCTAAAATCTAGCTCGTAATGCTTTTGCCACTTGAATCGGCCTCCATATGCTCCGAATATACCAAAATCAGAACGTAATCATCAAAATATGCTAAAGGGACAAAGCCCACTCGAAAATAATAGAAAAACAACGCAAATCCCGAAATTATCAAAACCGACCCCCGGCCTACGTCTCGGAATTCGATAAATTTTACGTCATTAGATTCCTTATCTCCCCGCGAGTTCATACATATCAAAAGTTCCAAAATCCGACCACAAATGGTCCTTCAAATTCTCAATCAAAAGCCTAAGTTTCCAAGCCCTAGTTCCTCAAATTATAACCTTAGTTACAGCTCTAATCTGTGAATCAATACCATAGAAACGGGTTTTTCATAGTCCAAGACCTTACCTCAATGAAGTCTCCTTGAATTCCCTCTCCAAATCGCCCAAAGCTCCAAAATCCGTGTTAAAAAATGGTGAAACCCTCTAAAAATCGCGAAGGAAGAAATATAAACATTCTAACCTGGGCTTTTCGCACCTGCAATCCAGAGGTCGCACTTGCGGTCCCAAGTGCGGCACCTGCGGTTTCCACTTAAACGGCCAAAATCGCATCTGTGATGCTCACTTCGCACCTGCACCATCGCAGGTGTGGTCAATCAACCGCTTCTACGGTTATAGCCTTCCTAGGCTTCTTCCGCTTCTGCGACTTGCCGCCCGCATCTGCAGGGTCGCACCTGCGATCCTTTAACCGCAGATGCGGTTATGACAGCAATCAAATGGCTTCAGCTTTCAAACTTATTTCCAACCCTTCCGTCAACCATCCTAAATCACCCCGAGTCTCCCAGGACCTCGACCAAAAGTACTAACAAGTCTTATACTACCATTCAAACTTATACCAACCTTCAAAACACCTCAAACAACATCAAAACCACCAAAACACATCGAATTCAAGCCTAAGTTTCTAAAATCTTCCGCATTCCACTTTTGATTAAAAAGTATACCAAACCACGTCCGAATGACTTGAAATGTTGCACACACATCCCAAATGACATAACGGAGCTACTACAACTTCCGAAATTTCATTTCGACCCCTACATCAAAATCTCATCTATCAACCAGAAAACGCCAAAAACTCGATTTCGCCAATTCAAGCCTAAATCTACCCAGGATCTCCAAAACACATTCCGATCATGCTCCTAAGTCATACATCACCTCGCAAAGCTATTCGAACCATCGAAATTCACATCCGAACCAGTTGACTTTTCCAATTTAAGCTTTTTTAAAAGAGACTTAGTGTCTCAAACCTTCTCAAAACCTTTCCGAACCCGAGCCAACCAACTCGATCACCTATAGAACTGACAAACAAAGCAAATAGAAGCAGAAATAGGGGAAATAGAGTGGTAACTCATGAAACGACCGGTTGGGTCGTTACATCCTCCCCCTCTTAAACAAACATTCGTCCTTGAACGAGTCAAGAAATATACCTGAAGCCTTAAATAGGTAAGGATATCTGCTCCGTATCTCTCGCTCGGTCTCCAAGGGCTGACCTCTCCACTGCACTTTCACTGAAGTAATATTCTTTGATCTCAACTTTCGAACCTGACGCTCCAAAATAGATGCTAACTCCACATCATAAGTCAGATCACCCTCCAACTTAACCGTACTGAAATCCAGAACATGAGACGAATCCCCAATATACTTCCGGAGCATAGAAACATGAAACACCGGGTGCACACTCCGCAAGCTGGGTGGCAAAGCAAGCTCATAAGCCACCTCCCCAATCCTCCAAAGTACCTCAAAAGGCCCAATGAAACACGAACTCAATTTATCCTTCTTTCCAAATCTCATAACACCCTTCATGGGTGAAACCTTCAACAGAACCTTCTCACCAACCTTGTAGGATACATCCCGAACCTTCCGATCCGCATAGAACTTTTATCTCGACTGCGCTATACGAAGCCTCTCCTGAATCACCTTCACCTTGTCTAAAGCATCCTGTACAAAATCTGTACCCAATAACCTAGCCTTGCCCGACTCAAACCAACCAACTAGAGATCTACATCGCCTCCCATACAAGGCCTCATAAGGAGCCATCTGAATACTCGACTGGTAGCTATTGTTATAAGCAAACTCTGTGAGCGATAAAAACTGATCCCATGACCCTCCGAAATCAATGATACAAGCGCGTAACATATCCTCCAATATTTGAATAGTGCGCTCGGACTGCTCGTCCGTCTGAGGGTGAAAAGCTGTGTTCAACTCAACCTAAGTTCCCAACTTTCGCTGTACAGACCTCCAAAAACGTAAAGTAAATTGAGTGCCCCATTCTGAAATGATGGAAACTAGGACACAATACAAACGAACAATCTCCCGGATATATATATCTGTGCAGACTTGGTCAGCCGATCCACAATCACCCAAATAGCATCGAACTTCTTCAAAGTCCATGGGAGCCAAACTACAAAGTCCATGGTGATCTGCTCCCACTTCCACTCTGGAATATCCATCCGCTGAAGCAAGCCACCCGGTCTCTGATGCTCATATTTCATCTGCTGACAATTGAGACACCGAGCTACAAATCCCACAATGTTTTCCTTCATTCTTCTCGACCAATAATGCTATCTCAGATCCTGATCATCTTTGCAGCATCCGGATGAATGGAATACTGCGAGTTATGGGCCTCCTCCAGAATCAACTCCCGAAGCCCATCTACATTGGGCACATATATCTAGCCCTGCATCCTCAACACCTCATCATCACCGATAGTCACATCTCTGATCATCATGATGAACTCTGTCCCTAAGGACAAGAAAATGAGGATCGCCATACTGGCGCTCTCTGATGCGCTCATATAAGGAAGACCGAGAAATCACATAAGCCAATACCCTACTGGGCTCTAAAATATCCAACCTCACAAACCGATTGGCCAAAGCCTGAACATCAATTGCAAGAGGTCTCTCCCCAACTGGAATATATGCTAAACTCCCCACACTCACCTCTTTTCGGCTCAAAGCATTGGCCACCATATTGGCCTTTCCCAGATGATACAAAATAGTAATGTCATAATTCTTAAGCAACTCCAACCACCTCCGCTACTTCAGATTGATATCCTTCTGCTTGAACAAGTACTGGAGGCTACGATGATCAGTATACACCTCACAAGACACGCCATACAAATAATGCCTCCAAATCTTTAACGCGTGAACAATGGCAGTCAAATCCAAATCATGAACATGGTAGTTCTTCTCATGAGGCTTTAACTGATGGGAAGCATAAGAAATAACTCTACCCTCCTGCATCAGAACATACCCAATACCAACTCTCGAAGCATAACAATACACGGTATAAGAACCTGAAGCTGATGGCAATACTAATATTGGTGTTGTGGTCAAGGCGGTCTTAAGCTTTTGGAAGCTCTCCTCACACTCATCAGACCACTGGAATGGAACACCCTTCTGAGTCAACTTTGTCAAGGGCGATGCAATAGACAAACATACCTGAACAAACCGCCGATAATAACCCGCCAAACCAAGGAAACTGCGGATCTCTGTGGCTGAGGACGGTTAGGGCCAACCCTGAACCGCCTCTATCTTCTTCGGGTCAACCTGAATACCATCACTGGGCATCACGTGTCCCAAGAAAGCCACTGAACTGAGCCACAACTATAGAGAGCTTTGAATCAAGCTTCTCCTCTCTCAATCTCTGCCACACCACTCTCAAATGCTCCGCGTGCTCCTCTTGACTACGTGAGTATACCAGAATATCATCAATGAAGACTATGACAAACGAGTCAAGATACAACCGGAATGCGCTATTCATCAAATGCATGAACGCTGCTGAGGGCATTTGTCAGCTCGAAAGACATCACCAAGAACTCATAATGACCATATCGGGTCCTGAAAGCTGTCTTAAGAATATCAGAGTCCTTGATCTTCAACTAGTGATAACCTGAATGGAGATCAATCTTGGAGAACACTCTCGCTCCCTGAAGCTGGTCGAACAATTCATCGATACGAGGCAAAGGATAGTTGTTCTTAATTATTACGTTGTTCAACTGCTTGTAATCAATGCACATTCTCATTGTGACATCCTTCTTCTTCACAAAAAGTCCTGGCACACCTACGGTGACACACTAGGATAAATGAACCCCTTGTCAAGGAGTTCCTGAAGCTGCTCCTTTAACTCCTTCAACTCCGCTGGTGCCATATGATATAGAGGAATAGAAATGGGCTGAGTGCCCGACACCAGATCAATACCAAAATCAATACCTTTGTCCGGTGGCATGCCCGGCAGGTCTGCAGGAAACACATTGGGGAAATCTATCACAAATGGAATAAAATCAATACTGTGAGTCTCTGCACTGACATCCCTCACAAATTCTAGATATAAAAGACAACCTTTCCCAACCATATGTTGGGCCTTCAAGAAAGAAATCACCCTACTAGGAACATAATCAGTCGAACCTCGCCACTCAATCCGTGGCACACCCATCATAGCTAACGTCATTATCTTTGCATAACGGTCTAGAATAGCCCGACAAGGAGATAAAATAACATCGAAGTCCACAATACATAACAACAATAGATCCACTCGGGTCTGCAGACCCCCTACTGACACAACGCACCACCTATACACATAGTCTACCACAACTGTATCTCCCACTGGCGTAGAGACATGAATAGAAGAAATGAGGGACTCGTAGGGCATATCCAAATAATGGGCAAAATAATATGAAACATAAGAGAAAGTATAACCAGGGTGAAATAACACATAAGCATCCCTGCGGCAGACTGAGATAATACCTGTAATCACCGCGTCTGAAGCAATCACATCATGCCTAGTTGGAAGTGTATAGAAACAGGCCTGACCACCACCGAATCAACCTCCCCCTTTGGGGAGACCCCTAGATGACTGTACTCCACCCCTAGCTAGGTGGGTGGGTGGTGAAGTGCCTGGGGCTAAAGCTGATGGCTGACCCCTCTACTGAGATGAACCCCCAAGACGACGAGGAAACTGCCTCCACATATGACCCATCTCTCCACACTCATAGCAACTCTCGGGTTCTGGAGACAGGGACTGATGGGAACCACTAGCACCGGAATGATTACCAGACACACCTATCATAGAAGAATCCTGAACTAATGGAGCACGGGATGAACCCTGGGCTGGAAGTGCATTGAGTAAGGAATGACCCTGTTGAGAACTGTGAGAACCATGGCCTGATGATGCCCTACGATAACCTGGCTGAGCTGACTGAGCATTCCTGAACTGACTGCTTTTGCCATGCTGATACTGGCCCCTCAAAGGAGTGCCCCCAAAACTACCATGACCTCAAAGATTCTTGGCCTCCCTCTCCTCGAGTTCCTGGCAACGAACTGACTCAATCTCACGAGCGATATCCATAACCTCCTCAAAAGTAGCACTTGACACTCTCTCCCTAGTCATGAGAACCCAAAGCTGGTATGTGAGGCCATCAACGAACCTCATGATCCTTTATCTCTCTGTAGCAGCTAGCCAAATAGTGTCGAGCTAACTCTGAGAACCTCATCTCGTACTGAGTAACAGTCATATCCCCTTGTCTTAACTGCATGAACTACCTACGTAGCTCCTCTCAACGGGATTGTGGAACATACTTCTCCAAAAATAGAGTGGAGAACTGCTGCCAAGTAAGAGGTGCCGAACCAACAGCTTTACGCCTCTCATATGCCTCCTACCGGGTGAAGGCAGCCCTGGTAAACTGAAAGGTCGTGAATGCAACCCCGCTGGTCTCTAGAATACCCGTTCTATGAAGAATCCTCTAACATCTGTATAAGAAACCCTGGGCATCCTCGCCCTCAGCACCACTGGAAGTAGGAGGCTGGAGTCTGCCAAACCTCTCCAATCTACACTGCTCGTCCTATGGCATAACTGGAGCTATGTAACCCTACGCAGCTGCAACCTGCTAGGCTAATGGTGCCTCCGGTGTATGCAAACCCCGAATCACCTGATCAGGTGTGCGGGCGACGGGAGTTTGAGAGCCTCCCCCTGCCTGAGAAGTGGCAGCGGCAGTAGATACCACGACCACCCGAGTAAGACTCGTACATATTGTCAAAATCTGGGCCAGTCTCCTAAAGACCTGGAATCACAATGGGCACAGTTGGTGCCTGAGCTGGTGCTACTGGAGCGTCCACAATTGGGACCTGATCCTGAACTAGGGCGGCTGGTGGATCTGCGGGTGCTGCCCAGCTACTGTGTGGGCTGCTCCTCTGCCCCTACCATGGCCTCGACCACGTCCTCAGACTCTGGTGGCTCCAGCTGGTGGTACTGGTGGTCGTCCATCCTGACGGGTCACTCGTATCCTCACCATCTGTGAGAGAATAGAATAGCAGAGGTTTATTACTCGGATCAACAAATTTGCATGACAAGAATTTCAAGAATAAGGATTTTTCCTAAAAGTTCTGCAGCCTTTCGAGGATAAATACAGACGTCTCTGTATCGATCCACGAGACTCTATTAAACCTGCTCATGACTCGTGAGACCTGTAACCTAGGCTCTGATACCAACTTGTCACAATCCTAAACCCGGGCCCGGTCGTGATGGCACTTCTCGTGAAGACAAGGCTAGACGACACATTCCCCATTCATTTAAAGCAATCAAAATAATAAATATTAAGTCTTTAACATGATAAAATCCAAAAATAAGCGGTGAACAATATGATTTTGCAGAATTTAAACCAACACACCCCGACATCGGGGTGTCACCAGTTATAAGCATATAACATATTACTACAAGTCTAAAATTCTACTCCACTACAACATAACCGAAATAGAAGGAAATAAGAGAGAGGGAGAATGCACTGGGATGTGAATCGCCGGGCAGCTACCTAGTGAATCTCCAAAAATCTACTGGATAGCTCTCAACCCTCGCTAGCAGGACCTGTAGCACCCGAATCTGCACACATGGGTGCAGTGAGTAAAGTGAGTACTCCAACTCAGTGAGTAATAACAATAAATGATGACAGAACGATATAAAATCACGTTAAACACAACAATATCTATAAGAGGCAGGATAAAAATCAGTAAAAACAATTACACAGTGAAATCCCATAAGGCACCTTTTAAGCAGTTAAACAAATAAAGGAAATGCAGCTAGAAAAGGTAAACACAATTTCAGCCCCTCGGGCTATATCTTATATCACACTGGGTACCCGCACTCATTGGGGGTGTACAGAATCCGGGAGGGGCCCCTTATGACCCAAGCGTAATATCAAGCCATCTCGTGGCATCATAAACAGGCTCTCGGGCTCATATCAGTCACAAGACACCTCATGGCATACAATTTTAGGCCCTCGGCCTTATTCTCATAATGAGTATATCACCGCTGCGGCGTGCAGCCCAACCCAAAAGTAACCTCACAATACATGCTCTCGGCCTTACTCAGCCAGAATCTCATATGCCCCTCGGGCAACAGTAACATGATGCTCAGCTCAAAATATCATTTAAAGTGTTTAAAACATAGTAACATGTCTGAGTTTTGAAAATAGTAAAATATGGCATGACTGAGCACAAGTATGAATTCAAACAGTGAGGAAAAATATTAGTAAAGATCCCCTAAGGGCCCAAACAGTTGGCACGAAGTCCAAATATGGCATTTAGCCTAAAACATAATAATATCAAACAATTAGCTATCAAATACGTAGTAAAACAGTCATTCGGGATAGACAAAGTCACAATCCCCAATGATGCATGACCACACGCTCGTCATCTAGCGTGAGCGTCACCTTAACATAGCCGAACGCTGTGTAATTCGGGGTTTCATACCCTCAGGGCAGCATTTAAAATTATTACTCACCTCAATCCGGCCCAAAATCTAGCTCGCAATGCTTTTTCCCCTCGAATCGGCCTTCGGAGGCTCAGAATCTACCAAAATCATAACGTAATCATCAAAATATGCTAAAGGGACAAAGCCCAGTCAAAAATAATCGAAAAATAACACAAATCCCGAAATTATCGAAACTTGGCCCCTGGACCCACATCTCGAAATTCGATAAATTTTACGTCATTAGATTCCTTATCTCCCCACGAATTCATACATATCAAAAGTTCCAAAATTCGACCACAAATGGTCCTTCAAATTCTCAATCAAAGGCCTAAGTTTCCAAGCCATAGTTCCTCAAATTCTAACCTTAATTACAGCTCTAATCCATGAATCAATACCATAGAAATGAGTTTTTCATAGTCCAAGACCTTACCTCAATGAAGTCTCCTTCAATTCCCTCTCTAAAATCGCTCAAAGCTCCAAAATTCGTGTTTAAAAATGGTGAAACCCTCTGAAAATCGCGAAGGAAGAAATATAAACATTCTGACCCAGGCTTTTCGCACCCGCGGTCTAGAGGTCGCACCTGCGTGATCGCTTCTGCGGTCCCAAGCGTCGCACCTGCGGTATCCAAATGGTCAAAATCGCATCTGCGATGCTCACTCCGCACATGTGCCATTGCAGGTGTGGTCAATCAACCGCTTCTGCAGTCACAACCTTCCTAGGCCTCTTCCACTTCTGCAACTTGTCGCCCGTATTTGCAAGGTTGTACCTGCGATCCTTCAACCGCATATGCGGTTATGATAGCAACCAAAAGGCTTCAGCTCTCAAACTCAATTCCAACCCTTCCGCCAACCATCCGAAATTACCCCGAGGCCCCCGGGACCTCGACCAAAAGCACCAAAAAGTCTTATACTACCATTAAAACTTATACCAACCTTCTAAACACCTCAAACAACATCAAAACCACCAAAACACATCGAATTCGAGCCTAAGGTTCTAAAATCTTCCGCATTCCGCTTTTGATGAAAAAGTATACCAAACCACGTCCGAATGACCTGAAATTTTGCATACACATCCCAAATGACATAATGGGTCTATTGCAACTTCTGGAATTCCATTCTACCTCTATATCAAAATCTCACCTGTCAACCGAAAAACGCCAAAAACTCAATTTCGCCAATTCAAGCCTTAATCTACCCTGGACCTCCAAAACACATTCCGATCACGCTCCTAAGTCACAAATCACCTCCCGAATCTATCCAAACCGTCCTAATTAACATCCGAACCCTCTAACACACAAGTTATCATCCGGTTGACTTTTCCAACTTAAGGTTTCTTAAAAGAGACTAAGTATCTCAAACATTCTCAAAACCTTTCCGAACCCGAGCCAACCAACCCGATCACCTATAGAATAGATAAACAAAGCTAATAGAAGCAGAAATGGGAGAAACGGTGGAGTAACTCATCAAACGACCCACCGAGTCGTTATACTATGACCCGGTCCAAATGTTTTGGCTTGGAAGACTTCAAAACTACGTAGTTTTGGTTAGTTTACTAAGATCAAATCTCATCCATTCATCTCATTTAGATTTGATGGCCCTCATTCACGCTCTACCCCCAATATTTAAAGCTTAGAAAATATGAAATTTTTCCTCGTTTATCCCCTTATTTCCTTCTCTCTTCACTCTCTCGCCCTCTCTCTAAGCCGCTGTCGTGGCTCCGCCACCGGCTACCGGTGGACCACCTAAACACCCCCAAATTCACACCATGTAATCTCCACAACCTCCTCTTTCCATATCTCGAAACCAAATCCTTGAAAATACCCTCAAAATCCATGAATTTTAGATCTAGGAGATATTAGCTGCTAATTTTTGCCCAAATTCTTGAAGCTCCGACCACTACCACCTCGCAATACCTATATTAGCAGATAGAGCTCCTCAGGACCTACCCATTGATGTCAATTCCATCCCGAAACTTCGGCGATAAATTTTCTGGCCACCCCCGCTCTCGCCGCTCCACCCACCACTGCCATGGTATTTGAAGTTGGGTAAAATCGATTCCCTTTCTCCCCCGTCCTTAATTGTTTTTTGGTTTTTTTGGATTGGTGTTTAGTGTTTTTGATTTAATTAAAATTCGGCTTCATTTTAGTTTAATATTCAATCTAGTTTTTGATTTCGTCGCCGTTTAACTTAATCGACGTCGATAGTTATTTCATTACTAACATGTGTTCTGCTTGCTTTGATTTTAGTTATTAAATTTGATTTCTCTTGTTGATTAATAGTCTAAATTATTAAGTCTAGTTAGGTCATATTCTTATTTTTATTTTTTTTATTTTGAGCAAGTAGATTGATATTGATTTAGTTAAAGTTGAATACTTGAGTACATAGTAGCTGTTTTTTTAATTGTTCAAAGACTTTGGAGTACAAAACTCAAAAGTCATTTGTTTGGTGTAAAATACTACTTTAGGACAGCTTTCAAAGCCTGTATTTGGAATAGTTAGAGCAGACTTTGGTGAAAATACTCTCTTTTGGACAAAATTAAACCAAAAAGTCTTGTCTTTTGAATATTTGGGGCAGATTATGTGAAAAAATCTGTCAAAAGAGGGCAGATTTTTCAATGATGAAGGCTGGGTTTCTTCTCCTATAAAAGACACATGCTCTAACACACTAAGGAAAGAGTTTTTTGGACGGCCTAAGAAACACAACTTGAGAGTAAAAATCAGCACGGCCGGTCGTTTTGAGAGTTGTAGCTCTGTTCCCCCATTTTCTGCTCATTTTGTGCTTTATAGACTTGAAATAGGCTTAAAATGGTGAATGTTGGATTTTTTGGAAGTTTGATCGGGAATGAACTTTTTGATATCGGGGTCGGATTGGAGTTCCGGAAGTTGGAGTAGGTCCGTAGTGTCATTTTGTGACTTATGTGCAAAATTTGAGGTCGTTCGGACGTGATTTAATAGGTTTCGGCGTTGGTTGTAGAATTTGAATTTTGTTAGTTTTAATAGGCTTAAATTGAGGTGTGATTTATGTTTTTGTATTGTTTGACGTAATTTCAAGTTCGTATGATCTTTTAAGACTTGTTGGTATGTTTGTTTAAGGTCCAAGGCCTTGGGTTAATTCTGGATGATTAACGGATCAAAGGTTGAATTTGAGAAGTTGCTGAAGTTGAGAATTGCTGGTGTAATCACACCTGAGGAGCCTTGATCGCAGGTGCGAGCTCGCAGATGCGGGATGAGGTCCGCAAATGCGGAGTTTGAAGGGAGACGGGCAGCAGTCACAGGTGCGAGGGATTTGCCGCACCTGCGTGATCGTAGATGTAACTGGGGCACTGCAGAAGCAAAAATAGACAACGGAATGGGTTCCGCAGAAGCGGGCTCAACGCTCGTAGAAGCGAGTCCACAGGAGCGAAAGGAACAACAGATGCAGTTGGTAGGTCGCTTCTGTGATGCTGAAAAAGTGGCTAAGTTATTACATGTGCGAAAAGCTTGGGCTGAGCATATAAAAACAAGGGTTTCAAAATTTTCACCATTTCTAACATTTTGAGCTCGGGTTTTGGTGATTCCTGAGAGAATTTTCGAGGGGATTCTTGAATTAACTCCCTATGCTCTTTTTTTAATAAATAATCTTGTTTCCCCATTGATTTTACCACATCGATTGCGTAGTTTTGAGGTGTAATTTTGGGGTTTAAGGCTAGGAATTTGGAGAGTTTGATTTGGGAATTTGAGTGGCGATTTGGTGTCAGATTTTGATAAAATTTGTATGGTTGGACTCATTGGTGAATGGGCTTTCGGGCTTTGTAACTTTTGTCAGATTTCGAGATATGGACCGGAGGCGGGGGGCGACTTTTAGCCAATTTCGGATTTTTGATTTATAACTTCATATTTTCTTGTGGAATTTATTCATTTAGCCCGTATTGATTGGATTGTACTGTTTGTGGCTAGATTCAAGATATTTTTGGACGCCGATTTGCGAGGCAAAAGTGTGTTGGAGTAGAGAATTTGGCTCGGATTGAGGTAAGTAACAGTTCTAAATCTAGTTCTGATAGTATGAAACCCCGTATTATGTGTCTTGTGATTGGTTTGGAGGTGACACACATTCTAGGTGATAGGCGTGTGGGCCTGTACCGTGGGAATTGTGACTTGGTCCGTTCCATGAAATTGTGAATTTGAACAATCTGTTGTTAGATATATGTCCAACAGAGGTCGTGTACTTGTTGAATTATTTGCTAATTATTGTCTTGTACTCAGTCACGGTTTTACTTGCTTATCATATCTCAGTCTCTTTTTGTTCTTTGTTGATACAGGGCATTATTTCTGTTTCGGATGATTTTTATGATTTCTGAGAACCAGAGAGACTGGAGAGGTTGGTAACTGAGTTAGGCCTGAGTGTCGAGTTGTGAGCGATATGTATATATGTGGATTGGGTTGCACGCCACAATGAGCCTTAGGGTTGTATAAATGTATATCGAGTTGCACACCGCAACGCGCGTTAGGGCTGTATATATGTGGATCAGGTTGCATGCCGCAACTAGCCTTAGGGATGTATATGTGTGGATCGGGTTGCACGCCGCGATGAGCCTTATGGCTATATATATATATATATATATATATATATATATATATATATATATATATATGGGATTGGGATGCACGTCGCAGTGATATAGCGCTTGGGTTGAGTGTTGAGTGCCAAATGCTAAGCTATTCAAAAAGATTAGGTGACTGTTGCTCTGAGAGAATGCCCTTGATTTATTATTGTTGCATTTAGCTGCCATATATCACTATCTGGAAGCTTTCTGAAAGATGTTATATTCTGTTTTATTTGAATTTGATATGAGATAACTAATTTAGCCTAAATTGTCGCATGCCTATTTTCCTATGTTGAAATTACTAAAATTGAACTATAATTGCAGAGCTCATCACTACTTTTAGTTATTTATTTAGTATTGTTACTTATTGAGTTAGTTGTACTCACGCAACACCCTGCACTTCGTGTGCAAACCAGGTATTTTCGGACATGGTGGGTGTTGATTTCATCGTGTAGTCGATCTTCTGGGAGATTCCAAGGTAGCTACCCGGTGTTTCGCAGACCTTGTTTCTCCTTCCCTATCTTTCCCTTTTTATTTTTTGTGGTTTCGGGTTATCTTAGATAGTGTATTCCAGACTTATGATACATAGATGCTCATGTACTCTATGATACCCAGACTTGGGAGTTTTTCCGCGTTGTGTTTTGGGTTTCTACCTCGTTTATGAGAATTTTTGTCATTTAAAACTACTTTGACTCATTTTTGGTTAAATGTTGGGAATAGTTAGGAAACGTTGGCTTTCCTAGTACCATATTAGGCGTCATCACGATATGTTAGGATTTTAGGTCGTGACATTCTTAGAGTGCAAAACTTTCGAGAAAAATAGAAAAAAATCCTTAGGTAGTTTGTGAAGTTGTTTAGCTACTTTCAAGCATCCTTGTTGGTTTTTTGGGTCGTTCTGCTGTTGTTTCTTTTCATTTCACTGTTGTATATTGTTTATAATTTTGTGGTCGAGGTAACTCTTTAACCTTGTAGTATAGATTCTTTCACATTAATAAAGATGAACTCATTTTTGAACTATTGGAGCATAGTTGTAGTTGCCTAAAAATGAATGTTGCATTTGTTTAAGAATGTAAATATGTTAAAGTTAGTTGTAACATCATGCTTTCCATTACATTTATAGCTGAGGTTGTATTCCAGTGTATTTGGATTAGAATTTGAAGTTACAAATATTTCTTGTTTAGTTCGTTAAAGGTTGTTTAATTATTAACAAGGTATGGATTCGAAAATTGCAAACTTAAGATTTTTGCTTCTTGTATGTGACGTTGAGTTGATGAAAGAGGAGTTATTATTTGCAAAAAAATAGATTTAATTGATGTATGTGACAGGTTTTAAAGGGCTGGTTTACCAAGTGCAACTCATTTTTTTAAGTTATTAACTCGAATTTAAATTGACTATTTTGTAAAGTGGTTGTGCCTGTCATTATATTTTGTTAACAAAAGGGGCTATGGAAGTAAATAAAGAGGCAAGATCTTCAACATAGTAACAGGTTGTTACTGAAGATCTGGAGTTTAAAGAGGTTGCTGGGACTTTAAACCTTTGCCTCAAAATGAGCCTAACGGTGGGCTAAAGAATTTCTATTATTGATAATTGTAAAGACCCGGCCGGTCGTTTTGAGAATTTACATCCCGTTTGGCAGCATAAGGTCTTGAGAAGCTTTTTTTAGGTGTTATCACCTGCGTGCGTGGTCGAGTTCAGTTACCGACTGATTTAGAGTCAAATTGGAAGAAAGATTCTAGTTTTGAAAGCTTAAGCGGTACGAATTGACCGGAATTTGACTTTTATCTAAACGACTTCGGGATGAGTTTTGGATGATTTCAACAGCTACGTATGGTGATTTTGGACTTAGGCGTGCATCCGGATTTGGATTTGTAAGTCCGTAGGGTAATTTGAAGCATTTCTGCAAAAGTTAGAAAAGTTGAAGTTTGAAAGCTGGAGAGGTCTGACCTATAGTTGACTTTGGTGATATTAAGGTCAAAATGCGATTTCAAGAAATGGAACAGCTCCGTTGTGCCATTTGGGACTTGCATGAAAAATGTGACGTCCTTTCGGGTTGATTTGATAGGTTTCGGAGCTGGTTTTAGATGTTGGAAGGTTTGAAGTTCATAAGTTCGATTCATGGTGTGATTCGTAGTTTCGATATTGTTTGATGTGATTTGAGACCTCGAGCGAGTCCATGTAAGGTTATGGAACTTTTTGGTGTGTTTAGACGGAGCCCCGGAGGCCTCAGTTATGTTTCGGATGGGCTACGAGCCATTTCCTTATATTTTTGGATGGGTGTTTTCTGTCATCTGGTTTCTTTCATCGCGTTCGCATCCATGTATCCCCGTACGCGTAGTGTTATTTTGGAGGATGAAATATTTCCTCTCGGGTTCGCAATCTTCTATTCGTGTTTGCAAAGTTCTGCCCCTCCATTCTTCACGTTCGCATTCTTCCGCTCGCGTTCTCGAAGGTGTGCCATTCCATTATTCGAGTTCGCGTACTACTTCACGCGTTTATGTTGCTCAGTCGTTGGGCCATCAGATTTTCCTCTTTGCATTCGAGCGATCTATCGCATTCACGAAGCATATCTTGGCAGCCATCATTTTTTTTCTTCGCGAACGCGATCAATCTTCGGCCTTCGCATTGATGCATGGGCAGAACATATAGTACTCTATTCTAAGGGTTAGCCATTTTCACCATTTTTGGAGTTCTAGAGCTCGGTTTTGAGCGATTCTTTGTGGGTTTTTCAAGCAAATCAATTGGGTAGGTATTACTCACCTAGAATTTATTATATTCTATGATTTTATCTTTATTTTTATCATTTAATTAGTGTTTTGGGTTGAGGAAAAATGGGGATTTTGAAGAAAACTTTCAAAATGTAAAATGATGATTTGAAGGACCAAATGGTATCGGAATTTGATAATTTTAGTATGGTTGAACTCGTATCGGAATGAGTGTTCGTATTAAGTGAAATTTGTCGGGTTACGAGGTGCGAGCCCAGGGGTAGAGTTTTGGGTTGATTTTTAGTTTTAGATAAAGATTGAAGCTTCAAGAACAGAAATAGTTTGTTATGAGTTTTATTTATGCTTTGAAGTTATTTTGGCTAGATTTGAGCCGCAGAGGTTTTTTCACCTGAGAAGTTTATTTTTGAGTATCGGTATGTCTTCTTTGAGGTAAGTATCTTGCCTCACTTCGTGTGGGCGAATGGCCTCTTAAGGTTTGAGTCTTCTATGTTAATTGTATCATGTAAAGTCCATGTATGCAAGGTGACGAGTACGTGCTCGGGCTTATTTGTGGAAAATTGGCCTTTTAGGGTTCTTAGTTCCTTATATTCATTGAGTATGAAGTTGTTTTATTATGATTAAGTTTTCGATTTACTAATTTCACCTCTACATGCTTTAATTAGTTATAATTGCTTCATAATCCACTCTTATTGCCTAATTGACTCTTATATGACCTAACAAAAAATGTTACCTCTTCTATTGCTATGCCATCCCTCCCTAATCGTTTCTCTTTAATTGAAAGTATAATTATCTCTTCTGTAATTGTTCATCCCTAATTGAGGTTATGATTATCTTTTTGCTGCTTATCCTTAATTGAATTTGTTGTATCTCTTTCGTAATTGTTCAACCTTAAAAGAAGTGTAGATATCCTATATCTTAGTTGCCTTATCCTTATTTGGAATTATTGACTCGTGTTATCTCCCTTGTTGTTGAACTGTACCTTGTGGGATAGTTGTTACATATTATTTTCTCCCTTTTTGAGCTATTCTTATTTTGACTAGTATTCTTTATTGTGTTTATTCTTTGTGGACTAGTTCTACCGTTTCTTTGTGATCGAAAGCTCTTGAGTTGATTTACTTGTCATTCTCTTGTGTTATTGTCATTGTTGCTTTTGTACCCAGTGTTGTGATGCACGAGGCTTCTGTCGTGTGGTTGTTATTGTGATGCACAAGGTTTATGTCGTACAGTTGGGGTGGTGTTGCACGAGGTTTCTTCCATGCTATTATTACTGTTGATTATGCACATATGATCAAGTCCAAATGCTCGCCTCTAATAAGGTATGACACAGTCGTTTGCAATAATAAAATCTAACAAGGAGTCGGGATCGAATCCACAGGGAGCGAAGATGGAAATTAGTAGTATATATTTGGAGTGAGTATGTGAAGTATCTAGATTGCACTTCCACAAACAGGGTTTTGTTTTTACTTCTAAAATTATGCTAAGGATTGCAAATTTGCAATTCTAAAGGTATAAAACTAGAGAAGATTGTTTTTGGATGTTTTTTAAAGATATAAAAAGGCCTAGGGTCGCGACCATAATCTACGTGTTTGCCTAATGGGATAAAGACTTTATGTTGTTTTATTTACTGGGCTGTATTATATCTCACAACACTACGTTGCGCACTCAATACCTCTCGGTGAGAGAGTGGTTTGCCCAATTTGGCTTTCTCAAGACCAAATGGGTATCTACCAAAACGATTGATAAGAGCTCAAGTCGGGTTGTTACTATCTCTAGGTTGAACCCTTTATGTCACGACCCAAATTCCATTAAAGATCGTGATGGCGCTGGACACCACTGTCAGGCAAGCCAACACTAAATAATCAATTTAGTTCTCGTTTCAATATTTTTGAAATCATGATTTTTTTTTTCAATTTAATAGTAAAAGATGAACTTTACAGAATAAATAATAATGTTTTTAACAATTTCAATATTGAATAACCCATAATCATCCCAAAACCCGATGTCACAAGTGCATGAGTGTTTACTAAGGAATAAAATAAAATACAATAACAGCCTAGAATACAATTTGGACAGAAAGGAAAATACCATTAGTCTGAAGGAGACTCTACTGCTGCGGATCGCACATTAGATGCAACTCATCTAAGTCCCCGTGTCAACTATGCTGCTGCGTCCACAAGGCCACTAAATGTATATATGCTTGTACAACAAAATGTACAGCAAGTGTAGTATGAGTACGAAAATAACAGGTACCCAGTAAGTATCCAGTCTAATCTCGAAGAAGTAGTGACGAGGGGTCGACTTCGACACTTACTAGTGGTCCAACAATATCAAGTACAGTAAAGCATTTTATAAATATTAAACCGAGTAAATATATGAAATAAACATGTATATAATACGTGGTATAATTCCCCTTTTTACAATTTTACTCAAGATCTCAACCAGCAAGTTTCCTCCGTAACCGGAGCTTATATATATAGAGAGATAGTGGATTTCACCAAAGAGGTTATCATAATTCAAATTAGGAATAAACCTCGGATACACTGGCTTCTTGCCAAATATTACGCACGATTCCATGAGGATAATATATATAGGAAATACCGAGGTGTACGGCCCGATCCAACATAAAAGTAAACTATACACTGTCGAGGATCGAACGACGCGAACCATAGATACATCTATTAACTTGCCGAAGCGAACGGCCCGCTCCCATGGGAGTGTGGTATATAAATCCTGCCGAGGCGAATGACCCGACCCCATAAGAGTAATAGAAGGAGATACCCAGCTCGTGAATCGTACGTGCGATGCGGTAAAATATAAATTTAAGGAATCACCCCGCTCGCAGATCATACTTACGATGCGGTCAAATATAAATCTAACATTAAAATCATATCTCTTTCTTGATTCTTTTCAAAATAAGGGAAATTCAGCTTGTAGCTTTTTAAGGAAATTACCCCGCCCACAAAACATACGTGCGGCGCGGTTACACATAGATTTCTTAAACTATTATAATATTCCTTCAATTCTTTTCAAAAATACGAAATTCAAATGAAAACTTTTAAGATCTCAAAATTCTCAATTTCAACTCTTTTCAAGACATTTACTAAGCAAACTCAATCTCGCTTCTTCTCAAGGCAAACAATAAACACAAATCAACAACAATATCAACAAGGCATGGTGTAAACCTAAAACTACCCAGACATAGGCATAGCTAGTAGCTCTAAAACTACCCAGACATAGGCATAACTAGTAGCTAAGTACGTACTCTCGTCACCTCGTTCTTATGTAGCCCCCACAAATAGAGGCGCATAATAATTTAGTTCACCTATGGGGTTAATTCCCTTTTACAAGGTTAGAAAAGAGACTTACCTCACTTCGAAGTTCCATAGCCGGATCCCAAACCTTTCAAACAACTCGACCGATGCACAACGCTCCAAAACTCGCTTTCGCTTTATTAATATTCACAAGCTTTTAATCCTCTTCCGACATCATAAAATTGAGTAAAATGCTCAAATGCCACCAACAAATTGATATCTTCTTGAAACTTTTCCTTAAAAATCCAATGTTTGGGAAATTTGATGTTGTTGAACAACTTGGAAGATTTCTTGTATTCTTAAGTAGTCCCCAAGGTCGAATACACCATGAAAGAACCAATCCCAATGTAACAACCCGATCGGTCATTTTGAGATCTAGCGCATCGTTTGGTAGTTTGAGGCCATAAGCAACTTCACTTCAATTAAAATGACTTGTACGCATGGTCGGAATTGAATTTCGGGAAGTTCAGAGTTGATTTGGAAAGAAAATTCTCATTCTGGAAGCTTTAAGTTGAAAGAATTGACTAAGATTTAATTTATGAGTAAACGACCTTGGTATCAGGATTTAAAGGTTTCAGCAGGTTTGTATGATCATTTCAGACTTGGGCATATGCCGGGATAGGGTTTTTGATGATTCGGGAGCGTTTCAGCACCTATTGTGGAAGTTAGCATCTTTGGAAGAATCTCATAAGTTTGGGTTGAAGTGTATTTTAGTGTTATCGATGTCTGTTTGGGATTCAAAACCTGAGAATAGCTCCGTATGGTGATTCTAGTATTGAGAGCGCGATCGGAAGTGGATTTGGAGGTCCGTAGGTTATTTTGGAGTCATTTGGCTAAAGTTAGAAATTTGAAGGTTTTTTAGAAGTTTGACCAGAAGTGAAATTTTTTATATAGGGGTCGGATTCTGATTTTGAAAGTTGGAGTAGGTCTGTAATGTCGAATTTGACTTGTGTGCAAAATTTGAGATCAATCGAATGTGATTTGATAGGTTTAGCCATCGAATGTTGAAGTTTGGAGTTTTAAAGTTCATTAAGCTTGAATTGGAGTGCAATTCATAGTTTTTGCGTTGTTTGATGTGATTTGAGGCCTCGAGCAGGTCCGTATTATGTTTTGGAATTGGTTAGTGTGATTGGACGGTGTCCCGGAGGCCTCGGGTGGAATCCGAGTGGTTAACAGATCGAAAATGGAACATAAGGAATGGCTGAAGTGCACCAGTTCTGGTGTAATCTCACCTGCGCAAGTTTGACCACAGGTGCGTGATCGCAGAAGGGAGAAAATGGTCGCAGGTGTGGTTTGGATGAAGAAGGGCAGTGACCGCAGGTGCGAAGGGTTGTCCGTACCTGCGAGGACGCAGATGTTGTGAAACGTCACAGGTGCGAGAATGAGAAAGGCACCCTGGGGCACAGGTGCGAAAATTTACCCGCAGATGCGGGTGCGCATCTGCGCTGAGGAGACCGTAGAAGCAGAATTTGGACTTGAGCCCAAAATTGCAGAAGTGGCACATGCTCCGCAGGAGCGGCGTCGGAAGCGGCCTATGCACCGTAGGTGTGAAAAGGCTGGAGGCAGTAAGGTTTCGTTAAAAGACGAGATTTGGCCCATTTTCATCCATTTTCTCTTGGTTGGAGAATTTTTGGAGAGCTTCAAGTGGGGTTTTTTCATCATCTATGCCAACGTAAGTTAATCCCACCTTATGTTAGTCAATACATGGTTTTATTATGGATTCAAGCATGAAAATTGGTAGAAATTTGGGAGTTTGAGGAAAACCTAGAAATTTGGTATTCTTGGATTTGACCACGATTTTGGACATGAAATTGAGAGTAAATTATATATTTGAGCTCGTGAGGTTGTGGGTAAACTTTGCATTCGAAAAATTTCGAAATCTGGGTACGTGGGCACGAGGGCAATTTTGTCAACTTTTCGAGAAGAGTTGGGAAATTATATAAATTGAATTGTTATAAGTATTAGGGTATATTTTCATTTGGTTTGTCCATTAATTGGCTAGTCTTGGAGCATTGAGCATCGGTTTGAGTCGTCAGAAGGGCTTGGAAGCCGGTTATGGAACTTCGGAGCATGGTGAGTCTCCTTTCTAACCTTGTAAGAGGGAATTAACCCCATAGGTAAAGTAATTAAATATGTTCTCCTAATTGTGGGGGCTACGTACGCACAAGGTGACAGGAGTCCATTCTACTATTATGCTTAAGTCTGGGTAGTCTATGACCCAAAAACAAGCTTTACTCGTAATACTTAAAACCTTGTTGTCAGTTTAAAATGCTTAAATCATATGGAACTGGTAAACGAATTTCTAAAGTAATTAAACATCATATTCTTGACCGTTAAAAAGAAGTTGTCATTTCTTTGAATAATTGTTTCCTTGATGAATTCTTGATTGACTGTTCGACATGTTTATTTATATTTGACCGCGTCTATTTATGATTGTCGCATGTATGATTCGGGAGCAGGGTAATAGATGCATCTATGGTTCATGCAATTCGACCCTCTGGTAGTGCAAATTTTAAATATTGTTGGATCGGGCCGTACGACCTCGGCATGATTTGCTCATGTTTGTATTGCTTGACTTGCAATTTTATAAATGATGATATTGCTTCCGTGGCTTGAGGTAAATGTATAAATGATGAAAATGAATTTGGAAATTTCCTACTAATAAAAGAATTGTTTACTTGCTTCATGCTATTGAGTTATAGCTATTTTTATAAAAATCCCTTATTTACTATATTATCGGTATATTATTGGACCACTAGTAAGTGTCGAAGTCGATCCTTTGTCACTACTTCTTCGAGGTTAGACAGGATACTTACTGGGTAAACGTTGTTTTTGTACTCATACTACACTTGTTGTGCATTTTTATTGCACAAGCACATGTATGACTAGATGCCTAGTCAGGCGTAGCGGCATGTTTGATACGGAGACTTAGGTGAGCTGCTCCTCTGGAGATAACCCGCAGCAGGCAGAGTCTCCTTCAGAGTACTGTATTTTATTTTCCTTTATGTCCATTTTGTATTCCGTACAGTTATTGTATTTCATTTGATTCTCCTAGTGATTGCTCATGCATTTCTGACACCAAGTTCTGAGGTATTTATAGGATATTTAGTATTCAAAGTTGTAAACATTTTTACTATTCAGTGAAAATTACTCTTTATTAATTAAAGTAAAGGAAATTTATGGTTCCTAAAATATTAAAATGAGAGTTTAATTAATTATTTAATGTTGGCTTGCCTGGCCGAGGTGTCCGGCGCCATCACAACCTTTCATGGATTTTGGGTCATGACGCCCTAGCTCCAGGAAACCCCCAAAAATGGTTGTTGCCCGTGACTGCTTTATATAGGCACATGTGCTTCAGCGAGTTGTACCTTGTCCTGTGCAGGTTGTACCTCGTATTACAAATTTTCCCCTGCTGGACACCTTTTACTAAAACGACCATAACTCCTTGTAGAAATATCCAAATGACGAACGGTTTTGTGATGACTCAAAAGGTCATCTTATGTTTTAGAATTCGATTCCGTATTCCGAGGCCTTCAAAACCTCATTTTATCCCTCCTCGATTTGCTTGCGTAGTCCGGGCATATTTCGAAAAGCTCTTATGTGGAAAGTTGAGAAAATTAATAATTTTTGCATTTAAAAGTTAATTTAGTTGACTTTGGTCAATGTTTTGAGTAAACGGATCCGAACACGTATTTTGACAGTCCTGGTGGGTCCGTATTAAAATATGGGACATGGGCATATGCCTAGAATCAGATTCGGAGGTCTCTAGCCCGAGTAATGAATTTTTTGTTAAAAATTGTGTGTATGAAAATCTATTGGTTTAAAGAATTTGATAAATTTTTGATCTCATTGGTATCGGGCCCGTATTTTGGTTCCGTAGCCCGGTACAGGTTTAATATAATATTTAAGTCATTTTCGTGAAATTTGGTGAAAATCGAAGTTGATTTGATGTGATTCGGGCATCCGATTGAGAAAAGAGGAGTTTCAAAGTGTTCTTAAGAATTTCATGTGATTTAGTGCTAAATTCGTAATTCTAGGTGTTATTTTGGGTATTTGATCGCACGAGCAAGTTCGTATGATGTTTTAAGACTTGTGTGCATGCTTGGTTTGGAGCCTCGGGGGCTCGGGGTGAGTTTCAGATAGGCTATAGGTTGTTTTGAACTTAGGAAATTTTGCTGCTATAACTGAACTTGTTGCAGGCCTCTGAAGGACCTCGCATTTGCGATGGTACCTTTGCATTTGTGAAGCTCAGGTCGCAAATTCGACAGCTGCAGCTGTGTAAAAGGGATTTAGACGGGATTTTTGATTCATTTCCCAAATTTTCAAAACCTAAACCACAAGAGGCGATTTTCCAAAGCCCATTTCTTCCCCCAAATCATAGGTAAGAGATTCTTAACTCATTTCTTTCAACCTTTCACTTCATTTTATAAGATTTCACTCTAGAATATAAGGTTTTTCATAGTGGAATAGGGAATTTTTGTGTAGAAGCTACGGATTTCAAAATTTGGGGATGTAGACCTCAAATTGAGGTCAGATTCCAAAACCAATTGTATATCCGGGCTCGGGGGTGAATAGACAAACGGGTTTTGATTCGAATTTCGAGTTTGGACCAAGCGAGCCCAGTGTTGACTTTTTTCAAAATGGCCTAAATTGAATTCCTTGCTATTATGGGCAGTTCCTAAGGCTTAAATTGAATTATTTAGTTGGTAATTTGCTAGATTTTATTTGTCCGGATCGGGTTATGGGTTGTGCACCGTAACTGGAGGAATAAGGGTTATATGTTGAGTAGTAATAAGGGTGAATTCCTATTGTACGATGGGATCAGATTGCACGCTGCAATAGGAGGAATAAGGGTGGATTGATATGGAATAATAAGAGTGAATGTTCATATTGTTATTGATTATATGGTGGGATCGGGATGCGCACCGCATCAGTTTATGTGTTTATGTATCCTTCTTCTACTGTGTATAGTTTTGTACCTCACTTAAGGATTGGATATAGCTGGGTATTGATAAGACGCTTGAGTTCTGTATTCGTTCCCTGCAAGTTACTATTTCATTTTGTTCCGTACTTTTTTCCGCTTTATTATATACTGTATACAGATTTTATTATAATTTCCCCACTGTAGCCTCGTCACTACCTTATCGAGGTTAGACTCGGCACTTACCAGTACATGGGGTGGGTTGTACTGATACTGCACTTTGCACTTTCTGTGTAGATTTCGGAGCAGGAAGTGGCTAATTGAGAGGTTGGCTGCAAGTTCGTAGTTTGGAGACCCAAGATTATCCTGCTGGCATCCGCAAGCCCTGGCGTCACCTTCTACATTTCTAAATTATTGTTTTCCTTCTTTTCAACATAGTTGTAATTTCTTTCATACTGATGTTTGTAGAAAATCTTAGTATTCGTGAGTGGTGACACCGGATTCTGGGTAGTAATAGCAACAATATTGGTAATAGTATATATACAATGAGGCTGTTTACTTACTTTCACATTTAATTATACTTGTCCTAGTTTGTTAAATTCTAATCAATGAAATGTAAAGGAAAATAGTCAATAAAACTCTAACATTGTCTTGCCTAGTTAGTGTGATGTTACGCGCCATCACTGTTCCGTAGGTGGGAATTTTGGGTCGTCACAAGTTGGTATCAGAGAACTACGTTGCCTAGGTCTCACAATTCACGAAAGCTTAGTAGAGTCTAAGGGATCAGCACGGAGACGTTTGTACTTATACCCTAGAGGCGATAGAGTTTAGGAACAATTTCACTTATATTCTTCTCTATCGTGCGATTTGATCTCTCAATGCTAATTGAAATATCTAATATTGTTCCTTCGCAGATGGCGAGGACACGTACCACTTCATCAGCTGAGTAGCAGCCAGGGTCTCCAGTGGCAGCTTCTACGAGGGCCAGAGGCCGAGGCAGGTTCGGGGCTCAGCCTAGAGCTCGAGCAGCAGCACTAGCGGCGGAGCCTCAGGTAGAGTTTTATGAGGAGGCTCCATCCTAGACCGTTCCATCAGGGCCAGCTTAGGTTCCAGAGGGGTTCATCGCTACCCCGGTACTTCAAGATGCTTGGGCCTCAAGGAGAGTGTGGAACAGGCCGACACATTTCCTGTAGCACCAATCGTCTCTTAGGCTGGGGGAGGAGCACAGACTCCCTCTACCCACACTCTGGAGCGGATAGCTCCTCAGTTTCAGACTCCAGTAGCTCAGCCCGTTGGGGTAGTTTCGCAGGGTATTGCAGTACATACCGGTGATGGGTCAGCTATGTCTTTTGAGGCTTTATGGAGATTGGATAGGTTTACCAAGCTTTTCCCAGTTCATTATGGTGCTAAATCTTCAGAGGATCCCCAGGACTATCTGGACAGTTGTTAGGAGGTGTTACGGAACATGGGGATAGTGGAGCAACGGGGTCAACTTCTGTCAGGTTCCGCCAAGAGATGGTGGAATGATTTTGTATTGACTAGACCAGCTGGGTCGCCTACTTTAACTTGGGATCAGTTCTCTCAGCTATTTCACGAGAAGTTCCTTCCTCTTACACTGAGAGAAGATTGTCGTAGGCAGTTCGAGCATCTCTAGCAGGGCAGTATGTCTGTCACTCAGTACGAGACTCGCTTTATTGATTTGGCCCGTCATGCTTTTCTTATATTTCCTACCGAGAGAGAGGATGAGGAGGTTTATTAAGGGACTTGCTCAGCCTATCATACTGCAGATGGCTAAGGAGACTGGTAGTGAGATTGTTTTCCAGGATGCAGCCAATGTGGCCAGACGAGTTGAGATGGTTCTATCTCAAGGGAGTGGTCAGGGGTCTGACAAGAGGCAACGTCACTCTGGTGGATTCAGTGGGGCCTCATCTGGAGGTCAGGGTACTTTTGGTAGGGGCCATCCTCCCAGGCCATTTCATTCAGCACTTCAGACATCCGATGAAGCTTTAGGGTGTCGTGGTCCTTATGTACCTCCTTCAGGGCAGCTAGCTTATAGTGCACCACCATCTCTTATAAGAGCACCTCCTCTTCAAAGTTATTATCGCAGTCAGTCGGCTCGTCGAGGTCAGTATCAGTTTCTACAACCGCAATATTAGGATGGATGTTTTGAGTGTAGTGGGTATGGGCATATCCGGAGGACCTTTTGAGATTAGTAGGCGTTCCTCCACAATAGCAGGGTTCTCACGCCATAATTCTGGTACCGCCTGCTCAGCCAGCTAGAGGTAGGGGTCAGGGAGCCAGAGGTAGAGGTTAGGCCGCTAGAGGTGGAGGTCAGGACGTTAGAGGTTGAGGCTAGCCAATAGGAGACCTTCCTAGAGATATGATTCAGGGTGGTGGGGCCCATCCCCGATGTTATGCTTTTTCGGACAGGCCTAAGGCTGTGTCATCCGATGCTGTTATCACAGGTACTGTTTCAGTTTGTAGTAGGGATGCTTCAGTTCTATTTGATCAAGGGTCTACATACTCCTATGTATCATCTTACTTTGCTTCATATTTGGTTGTGCCTCGTGATTTTTTGAGTGCTCCTTTGTATTTGTCCATGTCAATGGGGGGATTCTATTATTGTAGATCGTGTCAATTGCTCATGTGTAGTTATTATTGGGGGTCTTGAGACTAGTGTAGATCTCCTGCTTCTCGATATGGTTGATTTTGATGTCATTTTGGGATGGATTGGTTGTCAACTTATCATGCTATATTGGACTGTCAGGCCAGGATAGTGACCTTAACCTTGCTGGGGTTGCCTCGATTAGAGTGGAGAGGGACTCCTGGTAATTCTACCCACTAGGTTATCTCTTATGTGAAGGCTCGGCATATGGTCGGGAAGGGTTCTTGGCTTATTTGGCTTATCTTCGCGATTCTAGTGTGGAGGTTCCTTCCATGGATTCTGTACCAGTTGTTTGGAGTTTCTGGAGGTATTTCCTGCAGACCTGTCGGGGATGCCACCCGATAGGGATATTGACTTTTGCATTGAGTTGGCTCTGGGCACTCATCCTATTTCTATTCTGCCATACCGTATAGCCCTTCCAAAGTTGAAAGAATTAAATGAGTAGTTGCAAGATTTGCTTGATAAGGGCTTTATTAGACCCAATGTCTCACCTAAGGGTGCGCCAGTATTGTTTGTAAAGAAGAAGGACGGATCTATGAGGATGTGCATAGACTATCGGTAGTTGAACAAAGTCACCATCAAGAACAAGTATCCACTACCGCAGATTGATGACTTATTTGATCAGCTTCAGGGTGACAAGGTGTTTTCAAAGGTCGATTTGAGGTCTGGCTACAATCAGTTGAGGATTAGGGCATCCGATGTCCATAAGACCACTTTTCGACTCGGTATGGGCATTATGAGTTTCTAGTGATGTCATTTGGGGTGACAAATGCCCCAGCAACATTGATGAATTTGATGAATCGGTGTTCAAGCCCTATCTGTATTCCTTTGTGATTGTTTTTATTGATGATATCTTGATCTACTCCCGCAGTCAGGATGAGCATGATCAGTATCTTCGGGTCGTTCTTCAAACTTTGAGAGACATCCAGTTATATGCTAAGTTTTCAAAATGTGAGTTTTGGTTGAGTTCAGTTGCTTTCTTGGGTCACGTTGTATCATTAGAGGGTATTTAGGTGGATCCTAGAAAGATTGAGGTTGTTCAGAATTGACCTATACCCACATCAACTATAGAGATTCGGAGATTCTTGGGTTTGGCGAGTTATTATCATCGGTTTGTGGAGGGGTTTTCATTTATAGCAGCCCCATTGACCAGGTTAAATCAGAAGGGCACCTTGTTCAGATGGTCAGACGAGTGCAAAGTGAGTTTTCAGAAGCTCAAGACTGCTTTGACTATGGCGCCGATGTTGGTGTTGCCCACAAGTGCATGGCTCTATATAGTATATTGTGATGCATCTCGTATTTTGACTTGGTGCTGTATTGATGTAGGGTGGAAAGTTTATTTCATATGCTTCACTACAGCTAAAGGTTCACAAGAAGAACTATCCGGCTCATGAATTGGAGCTGGCAGCCACTATTCACGCGCTGAAGATTTGGAGGCACTATCTATATGGCGTGTCGTTTGAGGTATTCATGGATCATAAGAGTTTGCAGTATTTGTTCAAGCAAAAGGAGCTCAATTTGAGGTAGAGAAGGTGGTTGGAACTATTGAAAGACTATGATATCACCATCTTAATCATACCGGGAAGGCCAATGTGGTGGCCGATTCTTTGAGTAGGAAGTCAGCTAGTATAGGCAGCCTTGTGTACATTCCAGTTGGTGAGAGACAACTTGTATTATATGTTCAGGCCTTAGCTAATCAGTTTGTAAGGTTGGATGTTTCTGAGCCCAGTCATGTTTTAGCTTGCACAGTCGCTCGGTCTTCTTTGTTTGAGCATATTAGGGAGTGACAGTTTGATGACCCTCATTTGTTTGTCCTTAGGGGCATGGTGCGACACGGTGATGCCAAGCAGGTTATGGTTGGAGATAATGGAGTTTTGAGGATGTAGGATCGTTTTTGTATGCCTAATGTGAATGGACTTCGTGAGTTGATTCTAGATAAGGCTCACAGTTCTCAGTATTCTATTCATCTAGGCACCACCAAGATGTATCAGGACTTGCGGCAACATTATTGGTGGAGGAGGACGAAGAAGGATATTATTGCATATGTAGCTCAGTGTCTAAATTGTCAGCAAGTACGAGCATTAGAGACCTGGTGGTTTGCTTCAGAAGATAGAGATTCCAAAGTGGAAGTGGGAGCATATCACTATGGATTTCATTGTTGGACTCCCACGGACATAGAGGGAGTTCGATGCAGCTTGGGTTATTGTAGATAGACTGACCAAAGTCATCACATTTCATTCATGTCGCAGTTTCTTATTATTCGGACCGGATGGCAGAGATTTATATCCGTGAGATCGTTCGTCTTCGCGGTGTACCCGTGTCTATAATTTCTGATCGAGGTATGCAATTTACCTTGCACTTTTGGAGGGCAGTACATTGTGAGTTGGGTACGCGGGTCGAGTTGAGCATAATATTTCATTCTCGGACGGACGGACAGTCCGAACGTACTATTCAGATCTTGGAGGATATGCTATGTGCCTGTGTTATTGACTTTGGAGGTTCTTGGGATCGATTCTAGTCGTTAGCGGAGTTTGCCTACGACAACAACTATCAGTCAAGCATCCAGATGGCTCCCTATGAGGCATTATATGGTAAACGGTGTCGATCTCCGGTTGGGTGGTTTGAGACAGGGGAGGCTCGGTAATTTGGTACAGGATGCCTTGGATAACGTAAAGATCATTCAGGATAAACTTTGTATAGCTCAGTCCAGGCAAAAAAGTTATGTCGACCGTAAGGTTCGTGATATGGCACTCATGGTTGGAGAGACAGTATTGCTTCAGGTGTCGCCCATGAATGGCATGATGAGCTTTGGAAAGAAGGTCAAGCTAAGACCTGGGTTCATCAGGCCTTTTGAGATTCTTAATCGAGTGGGAGAGGTGGCCTACAGACTTGCGTTTCCCTCAGGCTTATCAGCAGTACATCCAGTATTCCATGTGTCCATGCTTCGGAAGTATCATGGCAATCCATCCCACGTGTTAGATTTCAGCACTGTCCAGTTGGACAAGGATTTGACCTGCGAGGAAGAGCCGGTAGCTATTCTAGACCGGCAGATTTGTTAGTTGAGATTGAAGAGTTATCCTTCAGTTCAAGTGTAATAGAGAGGCCAACCTGCTGAGGAAACTACCTAGAGTCCGGGTCCGATATGCGGAGTAGATATCCCCACCTTTTCCCTAGCTCAGGTACTTTTCTATGCCCATTCGAGGATGAACGGTTGTTTTAGAGGTGGAGAATGTGATGACCCAAAAGGTCATCTTATGTTTTAGAACTTGATTCCATGTTCTAAGGCCTTTTATCCCTCCTCGATTTGCCTGCACAGTTCGAGTGTGTTTCTGGAAAGCTCTTATGTGGAAAGTTGAGAAAAATAATAACTTTTACCTTTAAAAGTTAAATTTAGTTGACTTCGGTCAATGTTTTGAGTAAACGGACCCGGAATCATATTTTGACAATCTCGGTGGGTCCGTATTAAATATGGGACCTAGGCGTATGCTCGAAATCGGATTCGGAGGTCCCTAGCCCAAGTAATGATTTTTTTGTTAAAAATTGTGAGTCTGAAATTAAGGTTTAAAGAATTTGATTAATATTTGATCTCGTTGGTATTAGGCCTGTATTTTAGTTTCGGACCCGGTACAAGTTTATTATAATATTTAAGTCATGTTCATGAAAATTGGTGAAAATCGGAGTTGATTTGATGTGATTCGTGCATCCGGTTGAGAAAAGATGAATTTCAAAGTGTTCTTAAGAATTTCATGTGATTTGGTGCTAAATTCGTAATTCTAGATGTTATTTTAGCAATTTGATCGCACGAGCAAGTTCGTATGATGTTCTAAGACTAGTGTGCACGTTTGGTTTCGAGCCCCGAGGGCTCGGGTGAGTTTCGGATAGGCTACGGGGTGTTTTGAACTTAGGAAATTTTGATGGAATAACTGAACTTGTTGAAGGCCTCTGATCTCGCATTTGCGAGATCAAGCATCGTAATTTCAAACCCTGCAGGTTCCGAATTTTCTAGGCTCTCATCGCAAATGCAAAGAGTAGCTGGGCCAAGTAAACCTCGCAATTTCGAGGAATTCTTCACATTTGCAAAGTGAGGTTGGGAAGGCAGTGATCACAAATCCAATCTTTTTGTCACATTTTCGGAGAGCTAAGTTTGCAATTGCAAACTTACCTTCGCAATTGTGAAAACAGCAGAGGTGTGAATGACCTCGCATTTGCGAAGCTCAGGTCGCAAATGCGACATCTACAGTTGTGTAAAAGGGACTTAGATGGAATTTTTGATTCATTTCCCAAATTTTCAAAACCTAAACCACAAGAGGCGATTTTCCAAAGACCATTTCTTTCCCAAATCATAGGTAAGTGATTCTTAACTCATTTCTTTCAACCTTTCACTTCATTTTACAAGATTTCAACCTAGAATCAAAGGTTTTCATGGTGGAATTGGGGATTTTTGGGTAGAAGCTAGGGATTTCGAAATTTGGGGATTTAGACCTTAAATTGAGGTCAGATTCGAAAACCAATTGTATATCCGGGCTCGGGGGTGAATGAGTAATCGAGTTTTGGTTCGAATTTTTGGTTTGGACTAAGCAAGCACGGGTGTTGACTTTTGTTGACTTTTTCCAAAATGGCTCCTTGCTATTACGGGTAGTTCCTAAGGCTTAAATTGAATCGTTTGGTTGGTACTTTGCTAGATTCTATTGGTCCAATGGCTTGTGTGAAGAGAAAATCTGTGATTGAGATTTGAGTTTGTTCGTGGGATCGAAGTAAGTGTCGTGTCTAACTTTGACTCTAGGGATTAGGGATCCCCGACTTAATTGCTATGTGAAATCCATGCGAGTGGCGTATAGGTGAGGTGACGATTACCTATGCGTCGCCAATTTATCTGTTTTGTCTGTTTCCTTCCCGTTCCTATTAAATTGTTTTCCTGCCTTAACTGTTACATGCCTTATTGATATTTCCATGTTTGGTTGCTACTTTTCGGATATTGTTTTCGTTGCTAAAAGTATTGGATATCATGTAGTTCCATTGTTTCATATTATTGGTTTAAGCTGGTTATCAGTGTTTATTAGTATACTTTGGATTAGTTTCGCTGAGTAGTATAATTTGTGTGAAGTTTCATGATGTACAAGCTTTCCCTTTGCTTTGGTTTGAGGTTTAAACATTGTGGAGAATTTTGAGCTAAATTGTGAAATTTTTGTTCTTATTGTGTGATTGGTTCTGATATGGTGTGATCAGGTTGCACGCCGCAATAGGAGGAATAAGGGTGATATATTGAGAAGGAATAAGGGTGAAATGTTATTATATGGTGGGATCGGGTTGTGCGCCGCAACAGGAGGAATAAGGGTGATATATTGAGGAGTAATAAGGGTGAATTGCTATTGTACGGTGGGATCGGGTTGCACGCCGCAACAAGAGGAATAAGGGTGGATTGATATGGAGTAATAAGGGTAATTGTTCATATTGTTACTGATTATATTGTGGGATCATGCGCGCAACATCAGTTTATGTGTTTATGTATCCTTCTTCTACTGTGTAGATTATTCTGTAGTTTTGTACCTCACTTAAGGATTTGATATAGCTGGGCATTGATAAGATACTTGAGTTTTGTATTCATTCCTTGCAAGTTACTGTTTCATTTTGTTTCGTACTTCTTTCTGATTTATTACATACTGTATACAGGTTGTATTATAATTCCCCACCTTAGCCTCGTCGAAGTTAGGCTCGGCACTTACCAGTACATGGGGTTGTTGCACTGATACTGCACTCTGCACTTTCTGTGCAGATTTCGGAGCAGGTAGTGGCTGATTGAGAGGTTGGTTGCAGGTTCGCAGTTTAGAGACCCAAGGTAGTCCTGCTGGCTTCTGTAGGCCCTAGCTTCCCCTTCTACATTTCCCATTATTGTTTTCCTTCTTTTCAAAACAGTTGTAATTTCTTTCAGACTGATGTTTGTAGAAAATATTAGTATATTTGTGAGTTGTGACACTGGATTCTGGGTAGTAATACCAACAATATTGGTAATAGTATATATACAATGAGGTTTTTTACTTACTTTCGTACTTAATTCTATTTGTCCTAGTTTGTTAAATGTTAATCAATGAAATGTAAAGGAAAATGGTCAATAAAACTCTAACATTGGCTTGCCTAGCGGGTGTGATGTTAGGTGCCATCACGGTCCTGTTGGTGGGAATTTCGGGTCGTGACAGGTTTGAAGTGTTAGAAACTAGACTCGAAGATCTTTCATTTGATAGGTTGTCCATCATATAACTCCTTATATATATATATATATATATATATATATATATATACACACCTGCTCGTCCAAAGTTAGGTTTTGTGTGTACTCCTTTTGAACTTTAGTCTATCATGTAATTTCCTATTTGAATTAGATTTAGGGCTCTCCTTAGACCCCACATCACTTATAATATGACTCGAACACTTATTATCATATGAACCTGCTGGAACCTTCAAATCCTGATTCCGAGGTCGTTTACTCAAAAATCCAAACCTTATTCAATTCTTCCAAAGCTTCAAAATGAGAATTTTCTTTCCAAATCAACTCCGAACTTCCCGAAATTCAAGTACGACCACACGTACAGGTCATCATACCTGAAGTGAAGCTGCTCATGGCCTCAAACCGCCAAACGACGTGCTAGAGATCAAAATGACCGGTCGAGTCTTCGCACTTTAATTGGGTTAATCAATATATTAATTGACCAAATTCCTTGTTAGCTAAGTTAACCTAGACTAGGTCTCTCTTACTCAAGAAGAGACTAAGTCAAATATATCTTAATTGAACCAATTCCTTGTTAGCTAAATTAACCTAGACTAGGTCTCTCTTTCTCAAGAAGAGACTAAGTCAAATAGGCATAAGTCAATGTTTGCAACTATTAATTTCACAATTAAAGCATAAACCTAGCTAAATAACAAACACTCATTCATAAACAAGCATAAAATTAATCACCCATAAGGTTTACACTCTAGGGTTGGATTACAACCCTAGTAAAAATCTAGCTACTCATAGTGGATATAGAAGAAAATAAAGAAGATTAGATAATAAAACTCATATTGAAAGATTAAAATATAAAAATCCAATGTTAAATCACCAAAATAAGCTAAAGTTGCCTAAAGAAGCAAAGAAAAATGGCTACAACACTTTTAATATTCAAAAATTGACCTAATTTTGTGAAACTATTCTATTTATACAAAGATGGAATTTTCGGATAAAAATGCCCTTTCAGAGGTTCTGCGGCTGCACAATTCCATGTGCGGTCCACACTTTGATTCAATCTTGACAAGAGTTGAATCTGCGGCCGCACAATTCTGAGACACGGTCACATCTCTCATATTCTGCGGTCCGCACATTTCTGGGTGCGGCCGCATAGAGCTCTTCTACGGACCGCACATTTCTGAGTGCGGCCGCGTAGCTGACTTCTGTGGCCGCACAATAATTGTACGGTCAGCACTTCCTTCAATTCTTGAAATGAATACTCTCTGAACTTCTACTCTAGCATATCTTCTGTGGCCACAGATTTCGTATGCGGACCGTACTTTGTACTTGGTCTCTGGTAACTTTCCTTCACAATCAGCGGCCGCAAATGGAAATCTGCGGTCCGCACTTTGAGCTTTTGTGCCTGATTTTATCCTTGAGTTCAGATCACTCCTTCTTGAGTTAGATTTTATCTTAATGGCTCATGTTCCAATACTCCTACAATTAAGCATATTTCATCAGTATTCGGGAATATAATTAGACGCTTTTGGACTAAAATGAAAGATAAAAGGCGATAATAAGTAGTTAAAATCCCCACTTATCAACACGCGATGTGACAAATCGGGTTATATCTACGTGTTTGCGTATGTGGCAAGACAAGGTGAGAATATTATTATGTACGTATGGTGTGAGAAGGTGGGAATTTACTTTATTATAACACACGTGGCGAGACAAAGTAGGCTATGTCAAGGACTGATTTGTGATGACTTGTGATAGCCTGGGAGCATTCTTGTTGTTGATATTTGTATAGTGGCGCACTTACCTGTGTGAATTCTATTTTGTGGAAAATTGTGGGAAAATATTTTACGTGTTGTCCATCTTCTCTATATTTACTAGCTAGCTTTAACTATGTTAGAACACTCACACAAGCATACACGTAGTAATCACTCCTATCGGTTAGGAGGATGGATCGTGATATTATTTAGTATAGATGCACACTCTTGTTTATCTGCTTTCTATGTTTATCTGCTTTCTATGTGAGAATGGCTCTATTGGAATGTGGGTCATCAGTGCGGTTATATGTTGTAATGAGAGCACAGGATACCAAGTGTTTAGGGTTCCGGAATTGAGACCCGTGAATTATGAATATTCTGAGGTTCGGTACTTCGTGAAGGTTATTGGCTAAAACCTGGTGTGAAAGCGATCATTTTTATTGAGTTGCTACTTGCCTCTCGTTTATCTGTGATCATCGGATTTAAGTTATGTTCCGCTCACTCTACCATGTCATTATTATGGTGTTCCGCTGTTAGTTGTTGCTTCCTTTTTCTTACTGCAATTACCGTATTATTTTATCATTTTGAGTAGTCTTTAGATAGATATCGTACTCTGTTGTTTCTACACTTATACTTGTCCGGGTTATCTAGTCCAGTAGGTGTCTTGACTGTCCCTCGTCACTGCTCCACTGAGGTTAGTCTTGATATTGGGTACCATTATGGTGTACTCATACTACGCTTCTATACATTTTTATACAGATTCAGGCATTTTGAAGTCAGTTGATCGTTAGCTAGCTGTGCGGATTGTTGCTATAGAGACTCAAGGTAAACCTGCTGCTATGTTCGCAGGCTTCAGAGTCATCTAGTTTTGTATTGCACTGTTTATCCTTATTTCGAAACAGTTGTATTAGAGGTTTTCTTGCAAAATCTCTGTAGAGCTTACGACTTGTACTACCGGTTTTGGGTTTGTAAGACTTGTATAGAGATTTCTCATTTGGAATTGTAAATCATTATTTATTTTGTTATTATTTTCAGAAGTTGTTAGGCTTACCTAGTCCATAAGCCTAGGCGCCATCACGATACCCAACGGAGGAAAATTTGGATCGTGACAATAAGGCCCAATGCTATAACAAACTCCAGTAGCCCAATAACTCTAAAATCCATAAGCTGGCTCATTTCTCCTTTAACAAGAGGTTGACCCATTTCTTTAAAATAGATAGAGTTGGTCTAACATTTATTTGCATGATTTCCCCAAAAATGAGGTTAGAAAATAATAATAATAATAATAATAATAATAATAATAATAATATAATAATAATAATAATAATAATAATAAATAATTTTTTGTTACTAATCAATTAACTCGTTTCCTTAGTAATTAATTTAAATTCTAGGCAATTAGTAGGTGCACTTTAAACTCACGGACTCGCTTGCGTAGCGTGGTGTTTAACATAAATTAATTTAATAATCTCATACATTATCTACTAGCTTTAATTAATTTTTAAATTAATTAATACCTTGTTATAATCGCGGATTCTCTTGCGTAGCGCGATAGTTGAATTTTTAATAAATTTCAAAATTAATTTCCTTAAATGTAGTAGTTTTCTCCAAAAGTAATAGCGCACTTATAATCCTTGGTCATGACTGCGGATTCGCTTGTGCAACGTCGTTATGATAAAAATTAATAAATTTTGTCTCGATCACGCATTCGCTTGCGTAGTGTGGTTACGTCATCTTATTATTCTAAACATCCTCTAACAATTCTAAATAATCGAGAAATAAAAGGGGATAGATAAAACATGGAAACTAATAAAACAAAATTTGTCCTGAATTAATTCAGGCCAAGTTTAAGTCAATAAAGCGATTGTGCTAGAACCATGAGACTTGGAGAATTCCTTACACCTTCCCCTGGTCAATAGAATTTCTTACCTGAACTTTATTTTCGCAGACCATTAAAAAAGTCAAACCTCCTTTGAATAGGGATTCAAATAAAAGGTGACTTGAAACACCCAAAAAAATTAATTCCAAGTGACGACCTCTGTAAATAAAATAATTCATACTCAAATTTGTCATTTCAAATGAGAAAACTCTTTAACCCACAACAATCCATAACATACACATATTTTTTGGGGATAAAAAAGGGGCATCATTCTAAAGATTTCAAAATTTGAAATCACTAGAAAATCTTAACCATTAAGGGTTTTCTGTTTCATGTAAAGAGGATTTTTGTTTGGAATTTTTACATTCCTATACACTATATGAAATTTTATTACCCTCTCTACTCAAGTTTTACTATAATTATATTTTATATACCCAATTACCATTCATGTATATTTTAAGGGAATTAATGATAATAATTAGTATCCTAAAATTACTCTAACGTATCTTCCACTCCCCCACATTTCTCTCTCTTCATACCACCCCCCCCCCTCCCCCACGTATCTTGCACTCACCTACGATTCCACCATTGACAACCATTAAAAATCTTTGAAGCTTTGAATTCGAATTTGGGTTTTCAAAAAATATTATTTGTTTGAATTGGGTATTGTTGCAAAGAATTGGGAATTCTCTCTACGTCTCTCTATCTCTCAATCCCTAATTTCAGTAATGTAAAGCAAAGGAATAGAGAGCAGAAATTCCACTATTGACAGTCATTAAAAGGTTTTGAAGCTTTGAATTCGAAATTGGAAGAAGAAGAAGAAGAAGAAGAAGAAGAAGAAGAAGAAGAAGAAGAAGAAGAAGAAGAAGAAGAAGAAGAAGAAGACGACATGATATACATTATATTTACGAAATTATAGTAAAATTGTAGAAAACTTGTATTCTGTTGTTTATATTTTTTTTTTTTTATTTATTTAACTATTGTATGAAAGTTGAACAACATTGTATAAAAATTATATTTAAGTTGTATGATATTGTAGTTGTATATAACTGAGTGGAAATAATGTATGATAAGTTGTAGATAAGTTGTATAATATATAACTAGTCGTATGAATTTTATTTTTGCTATGTATAAATCAGATACAAAAGACATATTGTATAAAATTTGTATAAAAATTGTATTTACGTGGTATGATATTTTAGTTGTGTATAACTGGATAGAAATAATGTATGAAAGTTGTATAATATATAATTTATTGTATGAAATTTATTTTAACTATGTATAAATTATTTGTAAACAACTTGTAAAAATCATTTGATTTTTATTTTCAGATTTCTTACGTGTAAAATGACAAATCCCTTCTTACTTTTAATATAAAACTAAAAAAATTTGTACCCTATCTATTCCAAGTGGCACATGCAAGTAATGACTCTACCCTTTCCTGTATTGGAGTTTGAAGTTATAACTGCACGGTTGAAATCATTTGTTTAGAAACGAATTAGCCAGTATTAACTTTATTATGCCTCTACACGTGCAAAGCTTTGAAGTTGGCAAACAAAATACTATAAGAAATGAGAACAATGTAAGAAAGATTGTGGCAGATAGTATGAACTTAAGGTAATAATATACCATCTCTGCCACATAATGACAAGACTGGAGAGCTATTTAATTTAGCTAATTTTTAGCATCGGTATAAACATTAATTCGTTAATTCTTTTTGTTGTGTACCTCTGCAAGTATTTTTGTGAAGATTCAACAGCTTTTTTAGTGAAGTTAGTAGATTTACATCTGTTTTGTTCAGAAAAAGAGTTTTTTTTTAACAAAAAGGAATATGAATTGGTGTAAATGTACACTATGAGTGAAGTTAGCAGATTTAGTTGGGAAATTGTTTACTCGAGATATGGGGAGAAAGACAGCATCTGGAGAGAAGAGGGGAGAGAGGAGAGAAAAAAGAAAAATAATGTAACTAAATCCCTTGATTGAACGCACAATTAATAGATTGTGAGCCTATTAAGGTGGATTGTATATATTTTGTAACTAAGATGTGTTTAGGTCGGGTAAATATCAATACATGTATGTTCAAAAAAAAAATACCAATACATGGACATTTTTCATAATAAGGTTTCAAATAGTTTATAGGAATGACCCTTTCTGTTTCTTTATCTTAAAATTTTTTGGAGACTTAACTGAAATTTATATTTTTATATTATAGTAATATTAGATAAGTTTTTCATACTGTTCACAATAATTGAAGATTATTTTGAATATTCTGAAACTACACCCAATGCCGACCTCATTTTTGTTAGTGATTAAAGATAAAAAAGATTCTTTGTCTTAATTTTTTTTTTAAATGTACTCATTTCATTAGAAGTATATTATAATAACAAAATTTAAATTGTTAGCTCTAACTTTCAAAATAATTAATAATAAAATATTGCTAATAATAAAACCACGATATGCATAAGTATTTTGCTTGAAAAATAAGATAAATGCATGGCACGACATTGACTAGTTAAAGTAAATTTTAATACTAGCAATAATACGAGTAAAAAAGAAGAATTAAAATATATTTAAAATTTTAGAAATCTACGAAGTAGATTTCTATGAGGCAAAATGAGAATTTATACATATAAATTATTTAGGGATAATCCTACTTTTGATCTATCTACTAGTATTAGGGTACGCGCGGCGTGCGTGAATCCTGTCTTAATGATTATAAATTTATTTAAAAAATAGTATTGAATTATAAAATAAAATATAAGTTCCTAAAAATGATATGAATATTGATTTTGTATAATTAACTCAATAATTAAAGAAACTATCCTAGAAGTCCTCAATCATCAATAGTTCAACTTAAGATTTGTTCAAGTTTGTAACTTCATAGTTTTAATTTCACGGGCAAGAACCTTTAAAATATAAATAATCTTGAAGGATACAGCTTATAACATATAAGCAAACAACTAATAATCTACAAACTTTAAATAACATAAAATAAAAGTGCAATAATAAACAAATTAAGACATTAAAGAAATAAAATAAAGCAAGCTAGTAAATAAATCTACAATTGAAAGCTAACTGATAAACCCTCTCATGTTGGCTAAATATGTCATGGATTAAAAATTAAAGAATCTCAAAAATTATCTTGTTATTTTGTACTTTTTATTGATTTCTGCTCGACATTGCTCATAATTATAAAAGGGCATTTAAAACTTTTGAAAGTTAAAAGTATAATATTGAATAAAATTATTGGTACAATATATTTTTAAAAAGTGAATTATCTACGTTATTATCCAGGAACCCGCACCTCTTCTTTCTTAAATATTTTTATTCTTCTTTTATCTATTTTTTTAATCATTTATACATAACTTATGTGTAAGGCTTTTGCGAAGTGAGATTTTAATAAATCTCTAAATATTACAACTTTCTACATGGTTTGAATAAGAAAATAATGTTAAGCTCTTAAGTATTAAAAAAGTAATTAAATAACTAGTAAATGAAGTGTTTCTTATAACATTTAACATAAAATTTGAGGGACTTCAGAATATTTATTTGTGAATAAAGATTAAGTTTGAAATGGAAAAAAAAAGGCATTAGTATAAATTTTAGTATTTTATTTTGGTAAATATTATTTATAAATAGTACTATATTGGATGGTAATACTCACGTTTTGTTATTATATTTTTGTTATTATATTAACATGTTATGGTGAAGGCTAAGAATTAGGACTTCTTAATTAGCTCAATAATATAATATTTAATAACCAAAATTTTAAGTAATTTAAATATCCTAAATATTACAAAAATAACGTAAATTACAATTATGTCCAATGTGAAATTTATTTGTTTACCTCGAAAAACATGAGAAACAATTAAAGAAAATTTGTGGTTTTAAAGATATGTGATTTATTCTAATACTAGTGAATATACAAGTTATATTAAGTTAAAGTAGGAAGAATTGATGAACCAAACCAGTTTGTTGGAGCAATGGGGACCTCAAATTCGATTATCTCGGGGGCCTCAAGATGAGCTAAGAGTAAGTAAAGTATGAACAATAAAGTAAAAATAATAAAGCTCAAGAAAAATTAGAGAGCACAACAAACAAAAAAAGCAGAGTAGAATATTCTATTGCAGTAAGTCAGATGATTTTTATAAAGATTGGGGTCCTCTTTATATAGAAGGGGGAAACCCTAATATAGTACATTTTCAATTATGACGAAGAATTTTATTGGCACAACTGTATAACAACCTAGTACGGAATTGTACCATTTCGTACAAATCTTATCCCTTAATTTATATCATGATCCACATATCCTTGATAAATTTCGGCTCTTTCTTGAGTATCATCGAACATGTACTGCCCCCGAGGCAGATCATGGCGGGTCTTCGATTTGCTCTCCTGTGGTATGCATTTTCTAGTCAAATCTGGTCTTTACTTCGTGCTACTCCGAACTCGAGCCCGGGGTTCCATTCAGACCTCTAAATCGAGCTCTTCGATTTTGGCCGTATACAGATAGTCCCCACGTTTCTTAGAATGAAATAATATAAAACGTTTTGAATTCCCGAAGTCCTTTATAATGGCATCACTCTTATGACGTAAGCGTTGAAATGAACGAAGCGTACCATCGGTTCTCTTCCCCAAAAGCATTAAATACGCGTCAGAGCCGGTCGGCCATCAATATTAATGAACCGTCGCCTCGCCGCCTTCCTCTCTACATATACTTGTTTTATCTTCTCATTAAGGACTTTTCCATCTTCCAACACCTATTCTCTTCTATAAGTTTCCTTTTCTACTTCCAGTTCCTCTGCAGCATCGTTTAATACCTCGTCGGCTTATTCATTTCTATCTTATTCTTCTAAAGAACCAATGGCAAAAACTTCCAAATTCGTTCCTCAGAAAGAGGGAAACTCAACTTCCACTTCCCGTCCGATCGGTGGTAAGTCGTCGGCGCTTTACGAGCTTGTACCGGGTAGATTTTCCTTACCAAAGGACTTTATAGTCGAGAACCCTCCCGACGTCCCCGTCCGTCGAGAGCATGCATCGAGTTACATATGGTCAATTGAGTAAGGAAACCTCAATGCTAAGAGGAGAGAGTGTAATTGGGAAGAGAAGGGCGTTCTGCAAATACCTTCTTGTGGGGAGGACATCACAACTTACGTAGAGGAGTTCCTGAGTGTGTATACATACCCATTTACGTTGGGCCCTCTTGACCCGCTCGTGCTTGAATTTTGCTGAAGATATCAACTGACCCTGGGACATATTCATCTGTCCTTTTGGCGCATAGTAATAGTGATGAGGTTCTTCGCCGAAAAAGCGGGGCTCGAGTTCACCCTCAGCCACCTCATTCGATTATATCGGCCTCAACATTTTCGAGGTTTAATCAAAATTCAAAGTCGATCGACCAACTTCTTCTTCGCCAGTAACGACAAAGGCAAGGATCGAGGTTGGATGAGCTGGTTCATCCGAGGGAGGACCGTCGATATTATTCCCGAGGAGTTCCTGCCGTTCCCCGAGGAAGGGAATCTCGAACGTGAGTGGAATTCTTTTAGTTATTTTCCATAGATTTTTATTAAACTTCGTGTACTTACTCCTTTCCCTTCTCTGCAGCGGTTCCGTGGATTCCTAATGCGATCCTCGACCATGAGGACTCGGTTCACAAACTGGCTGCTACTTCACCATACGACAAACACAAATGGCAAGACTTGTCGAAGGGCAAGTGGGAAGCAAAACACCACGGTACGTGTCATAATGTTTCTTTCTTTATTAAGAATGTCTTTCTTCATGTTATCTAATTCCTTTATCACATGTATTGGTGAGTTCTTCAAAATGAGGCCTCCCCCTTCCGAGGAAGTAGTAGGGCTTTCGTCTCCAAAGCCACAGGAGGATAACAAGAGAAAAAGGTCCTCAAAGAGAGAGGACACTCAAAGCCAAGCAGGGCCCGCTCGTAGGCATAAAAAAGCATCGCCATCAATGTGGATGTTAACTCGGCCCACCAGTTCATGGAAGATCACGGTGACGAGATGGAGGGCTCGACACTGGTAATCCAAATCAGGAAATCTTCCGAGGTTGTCAAACCTGCTAAGATCGGGGCTCCTAGCCTCGAGGAAGGAACTTTAAAGAAAAGGGGGATGAAGGCCTTGCATCATCTGATATGGCAACTGCTCCTCAAACTTCTGGAAATGATCCAAAGGGAGAAAGCTTCGAAGCTCCTCTTCCTGAACAGAGCACCTCGGGTGACCTCTCCGAGGCCATGACAATAGCTCAACCTTTGTCGTTTCCGGTCTTCTCCGAGGATACCATCAGGGATGCTCAAAACGTGGAGATGCCCGAGCTCGACGGAGTCCCGAGTGAAAATGAACCCTTCCAAGGTTACTTTGTCGGGATCTATGAGGCCGACCCCGCAGTTGCAAGCTCAATCTTCGAGGAGGCTCAGTGTCTCTGCTTAATTGTAAATTTTTAGTGGCACTGATATTTCTCCAATGCCATATTTTTCTTCCTTTGTCTTATCGATCATTCCTTTACTTTGTGTAGGCCTTCGACAAATTGAAGACTGAATTGCGTCACTGTGAAGTTGAATTACGTAGGGCTTTAAATGAGGAGAAAACCCTTAGGCTTCTCCTTGACAAAAAGGAGGAAGAACTGAAGCATCTTCGATCAGATTTGACCAAAGCTCGTGAATACGAGAGTGAGTTAGAAAAGCAGGTAACCTCTGTTTTGGAAAAATATGGGCTACCTCTCCCATCTTCGGAGGCAAATACTTCAATGTCTCAGCTGCAACAAAAGCTAGATATGATTGGGCAGCTCTGGGGCGAGGTAGTTCAAGTTCGAGCCGAGTGCAATGAATGGAAGGCGAAGATGGACGCCCTCTTTGCGGCTAAAAATGATGCACTAGCAAAGGTATCAGCCCTTGAGGTTCAACTTCGGAATCCTCAAGGGAGCAACTTGATTCAAACTGGCAGAATAGTCACGCTCGAGGCTGGTTTTGCCAAGGCCAAGGCCGAAGTTGCGGAAGTCAAGGCTGAGGACAGCGTAATACAAACCAAGGCCGACAGGATGGTGGCCATCTATTTGAAGGATGTTGTCGATGCTCATATGGAGTTTAGGGAGGTTTTCGATCAAGAGAAAAAAAGCAATGACTACGTCCAGCACCGATCCCGAAGTGAGAACCCTCGAAAATATTCATGCTAAGGGCTTTGATCTTTCCGAGGAGATAAAGCAAGCTAAGGAAGATGAGGATGATGCCAAATTTGTTCATTCCTCCAACGATGATGATGACGTCAAAGATAATGGAGAGGAGGGGGTTGCCGAAGAAGTTACCCTGGGGAAAAGGCTGGCCCCGGGGAAGCGACAGGTCCGGGGGGAATGCCCCTTTGGAGTAGGTAGAATTTTTTCTATCTTTTTGTAATTTTTGCTTTGTAAGACTCTCGTGTAATATATTTTTGTATATATAAAAAGGAGTTTCTTTGATCGTTTGCCTTCAATTTTTCTTCAGCGTTTGTTTAATTTTTTATGTTCTAACCTCTGAGTATTGAATCAAATTCGGGGTAGAGTAGACCCTCAAATTTTGTATTTTGATCAATGATCAATAATAAGTTACCACTTAAAGTTTGATCTTCGAGCTAAGTTTTAGCTCGAGACTTTTGAGTCCGAGCTGGGTAAGGTCTTCGAGCATGGTGTGCTTCAGCCTTAAAGCTCTTTAAATATTGTCCCTTAGGCTCTTTTAGGTTGGACCTTAAGCTCTTTAGGTGGGGCTAACTTGGCCTCTAAAATGGCGATAAACTTATCCCTTTTTCGGCTAAAAGACCTAGTGAAAATTTTGTATGCCTTAGCATGTGTTTTTTGTACCCATTTGGGTTTTTCGAAGGTTCGATTGATTGAAACCTTGTTTGTAATTTGATATGCAATGTTAATCGAATACCTCTTGAGGTTTTTTTGAAGGCTGATGTTATCGAAGCCTTTGCGTTATTCGAGGGCTGAATATATCGAAGCCCCTTATAATTTGCTTTTGCCGAGGGTAGCCTGATTTAACCATTTTTTTTCGAAGTATATGAAGGCCTTTTTTATGAAAGAAGTCGAACGTCTCCGAGTGGCATTATTTTGGCCGTAGCCTTTTATATAACCGTAGACTTTAGTCCCCGAGTGTGATGGCCTTGGCCTTAATATCGAGGAGATGCCTCTTTGAGGTCTTATGAGCTCGAATGTGCCTCTTTGAGGTCTTATAAGTTCGAGTGTGCCTGTTTGAGGTCTTATAAGTTTAAGTGGGCCTCTTTTAGGTCTTATAAGTTCGAGTGTTTGATGAATCGATGTGTCTATTATCGATAACAGTCCCCGAGTATTCGGGTGCATTCGAGGTTATAGCCCTTGAGCCGTTAAATGCGAAAACAGTAAACTTCTTTGAGGCACAAAGTGTTTTGATATATTTTCAAATACTTGATACACGTGTACATGTTTTTTTCACTGGGGGATCGACTATTCTATATGGACACGGTTCATTTGACCATTTAGACCATTACTACATTCCCCTATCGAGGCCTTCCTTAGCATGAATTGATTTCTTCGAGAATGCGTCCTCCGAGGGTGATTCCCTCCAGAGTTCGAGGTTGATTGAAAAGAAACCTTGAATACTTGTTAAATATTTCTTAGGTATCCTATAGGTGTTGCCTCGTTAAAAAACTTGCCGGTAAAACCCATTTGGGATAAAACCCGATCTAACGTAAAAAAGAGTGCAATGCATGCCTTAAAACCCAAGGTCTCCGAGTTGAAAGGTGCCTCGATGTTTCCAATCGAATGTCTAAGTAGCAATTGCATTTAAGCAACAATGCATTCCAATTGTTTGGTAGTTTCTCGCCTTCCATAGTGCTAAGTTTGTAGGATCCTTTCCCTACGACTTCGAGGACACGATACGGTCCTTCCTAATTGGGGCCTAGTTTCCCTTCGTTTGGATCTTGAGTGTTGAGAGTGACTTTCCTCAAGACTAAATCCCCGACACCAAAATGTTGAAGGTTTGTCCTTCTGTTGTAATACCTTTTGATCCTTTGTTTTTGTGCGGACATTCAAATTAATGCGGCCTCACATTTTTCATCTAGTAATTCGAGAGAAGTGTTCATAGATTCGTGATTTGAGTCTTCGGTGGCATGCTAAAACCTGACGCTAGGTTCCCCGACTTCGACTAGGATCAATGCTTTGGATCCGTACACCAAAGAAAATGTTGTCTCCCCCATGCTCGACTTTGACATTGTTCGATATGCCCATAGCACCTCGGGAAATACTTCTCTCCATTTCCCCTTTGCATCATCTAACCTTTTATTTAAGTTTCGAATGATGGTTTTGTTTGTGGACTCAGCCTGACCATTTGCACTTGGGTGGTAAGGCGCTGATAGGATCATTTTGATTTTATGATCCTCGAGGAATTTTGTTACTTTGTTGCCGATGAATTGTTTCCCATTGTCACATACTATCTTGTTAGGTATCCGAAACCGACATATGATATGGTCCCATATGAAGTCGATGACTTCTTTTTCTCTTATCTTCTCGAAGGCCTGTGCTTCTACCCATTTTGAGAAGTAGTTAGTCATAAACAGAATAAATTTAGCTTTACATGGCGCCGTTGGTAGGGGGCCGAAGATACCCATTCCCCATTTCATGAACGGCCACGGGGATAAGACCGAATGGAGTTGTTCACCGGGTTCATGGATCATCGGTGCAAATCTTTGGCATTTATTACATCTTCGAACGAACTCCTTGGTGTCCTTTTCCACGCTATCCCAATAATACCCTGCTCTAATCACCTTGCGAACCAAATAGTCGGCACCAGAATGATCCCCACAAGTGCCCTCGTGAATTTTTTGCAATACATAATCGGTGTCCCCGGGTCCTAAGCATACTGCCAGTGGTCAATCGAAGGTTCTTCTATATAAAGTTCCATTTTGTCAAGTAAGAATCGAGCTACTCTGGCTCGAAGTGCTCTCGACTCTTTTGAGTCCGTGGGGAGCTTCCCATGCTTCAAGTAGTTGATGTACTTATTCCTCTAATCCCACATTAAACTTGTTGAATTAATTTCTGCATGGCCTTCTTCTACCATCGACCTTGTAGTTGGACGACAGTCCCCGGGATGATATCATCTTCTTCAATCGATGACCCCAAGTTTGCAAGGGCATCGTCCTCGCTATTCTGTTCTCGGGGTACATGGTCTAGTGTCCATTCCTTGAAGCGATGCAGTGTCACCTGAAATTTGTCTAAGTACCTCTTCATTCGATCATCTTGAAACTCGAAGCTCCCGTTTACTTGATTTACCACCAAAAGTGAGTCACACCTCGATGACCTCTGCTCCAAGGCCCTTGGCTAGTTTGAGACCTGCAATCATGGCCTCATACTCGGCCTCATTGTTAGTCAATTTAAAAGTTTTAATAGATCACCTAATAACATTGCCCATAGGCGATTTTAAAACGATACCAAGCCCAGACCCTTTCACATTAGAGGCACCGTCTGTGAAAAGGGTCCATACCCCCATCAATATACTCGTTTTTAGCAAGATTTCCTTTTTTACTTTGGGTACGAGGGTAGGCATGAAATCGGCCACGAAGTCTGCCAAAATTTGAGACTTGATAGCCATTCGAGGCTGATATTCGATATCATACCCTCCAATCGATGGCCCATTTGGCCAATCTGCCCGATAATTCGAGCTTATTCAAGACGCTTCGAAGTGAGTACGTAGTCAATACACATATAGGATGGCATTGAAATATGGTTCTAATTTCCTAGATGCACTTATTACTGCAAGAGCTAACTTTTCCAAATGTGGGTACCTGGTTTCAGCATCTCCTAGAGTCCGACTCACATAATAGACAGGAAATTGTGTACCTTGCTCTTCTCAAACCAACACGCCACTTACTGCCACATCGAACACGACTAAATACAAGTAATGTGTTTCATCCTCCTTCGGAGTATGGAGTAGGGGTGGGCTCGAGAGATACCGTTTTAATGCTTCTAAGGCTTGTTGGTACTCCTTAGTCCATGCGAAGTTGTTCTTCTTCTTAAGTAGGGAAAATAAATGATGACTCTAATCCGATGACCTTGAGATAAATTGGCCTAGGGCAGCTATCCGTGCATTCAACCATTGTACGACTTTCACATTGTTCACTATGGTGATTTCCTCGATAGCTTTGATTTTATTGGGGTTGATCTCGATACCCCTGTTTGATACCATGAAGCCTATGAACTTGCCCGAGCCGACTCCAAAAGCACATTTCTTAGGGTTTAGCTTCAAGTTGTACGTTTTTAGTGTTGGCCTAACTAAAGGTTAGTTTTGAAGACTGACAAAGGAACTCATGATGAACCAGGTCCATCCAGTGGTCCATCCCTCATGTGCACAAAAACGGGCAGATTTGAGCATGTGGGTTGCACGTGAAGGAGATAAGCTTAACTTGGTGTATTTAATATCTCCTGATCGAAAAGGTTGCATAATTGATAAGGAGAAGGACTCCTTAATCAAAGAGAACACTATTCAAGATAGGGAAGGAGTTAGAAGTTGAAATCAACTAGAACTCTTCCACCAAGGAAGAGTTGCATCAGAACTCTAGTTATTTCTTCATCTACTAACTCTATAAATTGCAGGATGTTCTC
>MU674229.1:51802-62835 GCA_026770625.1 Nicotiana glauca | reverse complement strand
CCCCCCCCCCCCGTGTGGTATTAACGTTTAGAACATCACTTATGATATTGAACGTTACCTGCAGATGGGTTAAATGGTCCTCTGCGCGTAGGGACTTAACTAGAATGTCATCAATATAACGTCCATGGATTTACCTATTTGATGTTCGAACATCTTATTAACTAGGCGTTGATAAGTGGCTCCTGCATTTTTTAGCCCGAAGGGCATTACATTATAACAATATGTACCATACTTTATGATGAATGAAGTTTTTTACTGGTCCTCCGGGTTCATTTGAATTTGGTTGTACCCGGAGTAGGCATCGAGAAACGTAAGGATATTGTGGCCGGCCGTAGCATCTATCAAACGATCGATATTGGGAAATGGGAAAGAATCTTTAGGGCATGCTTTGTTCAAATCTTTGTAGTCTACACACATTATAAGTTTATTCCTCTTTTTAGGGATTACCACTACGTTAGCTAGCCATTTGGGATATTTTACTTCCCTAATGGATCCTATCTTTAGAAATTTGGTTACCTCTTCTTTGATGAATGCATGCTTTACCTCGGACTGAGGTCTCCTCTTTTTCTTTACCGGTTTGAACCTGGGGTTGACACTTAGTCAATAGGTAGTTATCTCCAGTGGGATCCCTGTCATATCTAAGTGGGACCGGGTGAAACAATTGATGTTATAGATAAGAAATTGAATACGTTTTTTCCTGAGTTCGGGGGTTAACCCCGTCCCCAGGTATACATTTTGTTCTGGAAGATGCTCGATCAATACGGCCTGCTCGAGTTTTTCGATAGTGGACTTCATCGCATCCCATTCCTTGGGGACTGCGAAGGCTCGGGGGTGAGAAATTCTTCTTCTTTGTCCTTGACCAACTGTTCATCGATCATCTGTCCCTCTGACTCAACCGAGGGCATGTGTCGTGATTGCTATTTGGCTACCTATTTGTCCTTTAACTTTTCTGAAATGGATGGTATCGATACTGGTGCCAAGTCGTGTACTACAAACATCTCCTTAGCTGCATGCTGCTCTCCATATATTGTTTTCACGCCATCCTTTGTCGAGAACTTCATCATTTGGTGAAGGGTTGATGGCACTGCCCTCATGCTATGGATCCACGGCCTTCCAAGCAGAGCATTATACCTCACATCACCTATGATGGCATGAAATTTGGTATCTTGTATGATTCCGGCCATGTTTACTGGAAGAATAATTTCCCTTCGTCATTTCACTTGCCATGTTGAAGCCATTCAAGACTCGAGATGCTGGTATGATTTGACCGCGCAACCCGAGCTGCTCCACGACCTTTGACCTGATTATATTCACCTAACTACCTGGATCCATGAGAACACTTTTAACTTGAAATTTATTTAAAAGGATAGAAATTACCAGAGTATCGTTGTGAGGCTGAGATAAGGTCTCGATATCTTATTCCCTGAATGTGAGGTCATCTTTGGGCGTGTAATCCCGAGTCCGTTTCTCCCTTGTGATGAATACTTTGGTACATTTGAATATAGGTCCCTGTGGGATGTCGACTCCACCAATGATCATGTGAATGACATGCTGAGGTTCTTCAGGTTCATTCCTCCTGTTTGCATCTCTCTATCTCGGAAATGGTTCTTGGCCCAGTCGCTAAGAAATCACGAAGATGTCCCTCGTTGAACAACCGAGATACTTCTTCTCTAAGCTGCCTGCAAACCTCTGTATTATGCCCATGATAACCATGATATTTTCACATCAAGCTAGGGTTCCTCTGAGAAAGATCGGTCCGCATAAGCTTGGGCCATCTAGTATCTCTAATTTTACCAATGGCTGAGATGATACCCGAGGCATCGATGTTGAAATTGTACTCCGATAATCGAGGTACCTCTGCTGGTCCCAAGTGCCCGTCATACCCGATTCTGCTCATGAATCCCCGGCAACTTTGACCTTAATCTGCTCTTCGGTCATTTTGAGGTATGTCACGCCTTGAAATGTTCCTTCGATCTTCGATGTATGGCTGATATCTTTCCCTATTCTATCTTGACCTCCTGTCTGTATTTCCTGACTCCTTTACTAGTAACCTGCTTGGATAAACTGAGCCCGAGGGGGTTCCCAACTGATCATCTTCAATCCTAATTTTTGACCGATAAATGTTATGCACATCCGCCCAAATCACTGCGGGGTATTCGATCAAGTTCTGCTTCAGCTTCTTCGAAGCTATCGAACTTTGTTCATTTAACCCCTGAGTGAAGGCTTGTATGGCCCAGTCATCGAAGACCGGTGGTAACTCCATTCGATCTGAATGGAAGCGGGAGACAAATTCCCTCAGCATTTCGTTCTCTCTTTGATTTATTTTGAATACATCAGACTTCCTTGTTGTGACTTTTTTATGGCACCAATATGTGACTTTACAAATGAATCTGCCAACATGGAAAACGAATCAATAGAGTTTGGGGTTAAATTATGGTACCAAATCATGGCACCCTTAGACAGAGGTTCCCCAAACTTTTTTAGCAAACGGACTCAATCTCATTGTCTTCCAAATCATTTTCTTTTAAGCCACAAATATATGTGGTAATGTGCTCGTATGGATCAGTGGTTCCATTGTATTTTGGGATGTCTGGCATCCGAAACTTCTTCAGGATAAGCTTCGGAGCCGCACTTTGGGGGAATGATTTTTGCTCGAACTTGTTCCAGTCCAGTCCTTTCAACATCGGAGGTGCTCCCGGTATTTGGTCGACCCTTGAATTGTACGTTTCCACCTTTTTGTCATTGTTCTCAATCTTTTTTTCTCCTGATTCGATACGCTTTGTGAGTTCCTCGAGCATTCTCATGATGATGGGGTCATTTCTCGAGCCGTTGTTGCTTGATCTATCCGGTGTTGGCTCTACACGACGGGCTATTTCTCGCTTAGCCACGCTCGGAGTTTTTTGCTGGCTCTGTAACTGGGCGATAGCAACTTGTTGTGCTTGCAACATCTCAAAAATCACTTGTAGACTAACTTCTTTTTCTCCTTGAGCCTGTTTCCTCTGAGCGTCAGGTTGATCCCCTCCGTGTACACTTCCTTCAATATCAGTGTCCAAATCGACGTTCATGGCAATATGTGAACCAACATCGACGGGGTTTAGCGCTAGTGTTACCCCAGGGTTTAGCGGTGGCACACCGGTCAAAAATCACTTGTAGACTAACTTCTCTTTTTCCTTGAGCATGTGTCCCCTGAGCGTCAGGTTGATCCCCTCCGTGTACACTTCCTTCAACATCAGTGTCCAAATCGACGTTCATGGCAATGTGTGAACCAACATCGACAGGGTTTAGCACTGGTGCTACCCCAGGGTTTAGCGGTGGCACACCGGTCCCTACAGTTGTGGCATTGTTTTCTTTATGAGATTTGAGACCGTCGTTTCCCTGCACGGGTACGTTTGCTGAGTTAGACATATCTTAGCATGGAATCAAAGAATCTTTAACCAGGAAAAGTGTGAAGAATTTCATGTGTTATCAGAAAAATAGCACTAAAATAATCACTATTATCTTTAGCCCCATGATGGACGCCAAACTGTTTACCTCGAAAAACATGAGTAATAATTAAAGATGATTTGTGATTTATTCTAATACTAGTGAATATATAAGTTATATTAAGTTAAAGTAGGAAGAATTGATGAACCAAACCAATTTGTTGGAGCAATGGGGACCTCGAGCTCGATAATCTCGGGGGCCTCAAGGTGAGTTAAGAGTAAGCAAAGTATGAACCATAAAGTAAAAATAATAAAGCTGAAAAACAATTAAGGAGCACAGCAAACGAGAAAAGCAGAGTAGAATATTCTATTGCAGTAAGTCAAATGATTTTTACATATATAAGGGTCCCCTTTATATAAAAGGGGGAAACCCTAATATAGTATATTTCCAATTATGACAAAGAACTCTATTGGTACAGCTGTATAACAACCTAGTACGGACTTGTACCATTTCGTACAAATCTTATCCCTTAATTTATACTCTGATCCATATATTCTTGAGAAATTTTCGCTCTTTCTTGAGTGTCATCGAAAATGTACTGCCCCCAAGGCAAATCATGGCGGGTCTTCGATTTGCTCCCCCGAGGTATGTATTTTCCAGTCAGATCCGGTCTTTATTTCGTGCTACCCCGAACTCGAGCCTGGGTATTCAGACCTCGAAATTGAGCTCTCCGATTTCGGCCGTATACATTATTTTTAGAGGGTAAAAAGGCAAACAATATATCGCTAAGGCCTTCGTGATTTTAATATAGTATATAGATTAGTATTGAGGATAATAGGATATTAGTACCTCATATTTTTAGAATTAGATGTCTGGAACTAAATACGTTATCTTACTATTAAAATTGTATCTCTAAAACTAAACGTTGGATGATTAAAACTCAATAGGGTACACAACATTTTAAGATCATGGCACTCAAGGGCTTATTTTTTAAATAAGTAAATAGCTGTGTATAGGTTGTTGCGATAGAGAGAAACTGTTAGCTATTGCAACCTCGAGAGGAACAAGAAGAACGCTAAAATGAGAGAGGAAGATGTACAGAGAGGAAGGAAAAGAGAGAGCTTTATTCTATAGTGGGGAAAAAATAGAGTCGGGTGAGAAAGAAAGTAAGAAAATACTCCAAAAGAGAAGGCGTAATAGGAAAAGTGTAATAAAACAATAAAAGTAGAAGAACAGTATTGCAGAGAAAGAGAGAGTAATTCTTATTGAATTTTGGGATAATTTATAATGGGGTAAGGCCCCTTTATTTATAGGGGAAAAATAATTTAGCCACAAAGTAAAATTCTCTAAAAGATAGACATCCACTCTAATTACAATTATATTCATAACACTCTCCCTTGAATGTCTACTCAATAAGTAATGTGTCTCGTTAAAACCTTAACTAAAATAAAACTCAATGGAAAACAAAATTCTAGAAAAGCAAAAAGAGTACACAAATTTAATAATACGCCTTTTTTTATCTCAGCATGATTAGATGAAGTAGCTACAATTGATTTCTTAGTCGATTGCCAAGATATGACAGTGCCTCCACAGGTAAACACATAACATGTTTGAGATCGAGTCTTTTGTGGGTCAAATAAATACCAGCATCAGCATAACCAACAAGACTGTGACTGCAATTATTGCCATAAAATAAGCCCATATCGGTATTCTCTTTTAGATACCGCAATATGTATTTGATTCCATTCCAATGTCTCCTTGTGGGAGTAGAGCTATATCTTGCTAAGACATTAACTGAAAAAGCTATGTCAAGCCTTGTAGTATTAGCAGGATACATTAGTGTATCAATTGCACAAAGATATGGTACTTCAGGACCAAGTAGCTCTTCATTCTCTTCTTGAGGTTAGAATGGATCCTTATTCACATCAAGTGATCGAATAACCATCAAAGTATTTAATAGATGTTCTTCATCCATGTAAAATCGTTTCAATACCTTTCTACGTAGGCAGATTGATGAACAAAAATTTCATTTGCCAAATGTTCAATTTGCAAACTAAGACATAATTTTGTCTTTCCGAGATCTTTCATCTCGAATTCCTTCTTTAAATAGTTAATTTCCCTTTGGAGTTCTATAGGAGTTCCAATAAGGTTTATGTCATCAATATATACGGCAAGTACAACAAGTTCCAATATTGTTTTCTTTATAAAAATACATGGACAAATGAAATCATTTATATCATTCCTTTAATAATACTCACTAAGACGACTATACCACATTCGTCCTAATTGCTTTAGATCATTCAAAGATCTTTGCAATTTGATTGAAAATATTTTTTGGGACTTTGAATTATGTGCATTAGGCATTTTAAATCCATCAAGAATTTTCATGTATATCTCATCATCAAGTGAGACATAAAGGTAGGCGGTAACCACATCCATTAAATGCATGTCAAGCTTTTCATGGACAACAAAACTAATGAGATAATGGAACGTTATAGCATTCATAACAGGTGAATATATTTTCTCATAATTGACACCAGGCCTTTGTGAAAATCCTTGTGCAACAAGGCGTGCCTTATATCTTTGTACCTCATTTTTCTCATTCCTCTTACGTACAAAGATCCATTTATAGCCAACAGGCTTAAAACCATTAGGTATTTGGACTTCTGGCCCAAAAACTTCATGTTTTGCAGGTGAATTCAACTCTGATTGGATTACTTCTTGCCATTTTGGCCAATCACGTCTTTGTCGACATTCTCCGACAGATTGAGGTTCAAGATCCTCACTATCTTGCATAATGCTATATGCAACATTATATGCAAAGACTTGATCTACCATTATATCCAATCGATTCAAATTTATCTCAATATCGATTGGATTTATTGATAGTTCCTTATTTTTTTGAGTCTCGGGCTCAGTGGTTTCCTCATGAATCTCAGAATTGGTTAAATCGTGGATTTCTTCATGATATTCTTTCGTAGTATCATTTTGATCATTTGTTTTCCTTTTTCTAGGATTTCGATCCTTAGAACCTAATGGTCTGTCACGTATTAGTCATGCTTTTGACTCATTAGCTCTGACACTAGAAGATTGTTTAACAGGGACATCAATACGGATTGGAACATTCTCTGTAGGGATATGTGATTTTGTTATCCTTTTCAGATCCGTAAATGCATCTAGCATTTGATTTGCTATTTTTTGCAAATGAATAATCTTTTCCACCTATTTTTGACAAATAGAGGCAGGTGGATCAAGATGAGACAGTGATGAATTTTTTCACAAAATTTCTCGTTGGGTTTCACCATTTTCTCCTCCTAATTTTGGGAAAAGTGTCTCATCGAATCGATAGTCTGCAAATCGTGCAGTAAAGAAATCCTCCTTTAATGTTTCGAGGTAGCGAATAAGGTAGGGCGATTCAAACCCCAACATATATTCCTAATCTTCTTTGGGGGCCCATTTTGGTGCGATATGGCGGTGCTACAGGCACATATACTGCGCATCCAAAAATTCTTAAATGTGATATATTAGGTTAATGACCCAAAACTAATTGGAACGAGGAATATTGATGATAATTTGTCAGTCTAAGACGAACTAGCATTGATGCAAAATGGCGTGACCCCAAACAAAAGTGGGCAACCTCGTTTTCATGAGCAACGGTCTTGTTATCAATTATAAACGTTTAATTAAAGACTCTGCAAGGCCATTTTGAGTGTGAACATGAGCTACAAGATGTTCCACTTTTATCCTAATTGATAAGCAATAATCATTAAATGCTTGGGATGAAAACTCAGCAGCATTATCAAGTCTAATAGACTTAATTGGATTATCGGGAAATTGTGCCCGTAATCGAATTATTTGTACCATTAATTTTACAAACGCGAGGTTGCGAGATGACAATAGGCACACATGAGACCATGTAGAAGATGCATCTATTAAGACCATAAAATATCTAAACGACACACTAGGTAATAGGTCCACAAATATCTCCTTGTATACGTTCCAAAAACGCAGGGGACTCAATCCCAACCTTTGTTGGTGATGGTCTAATAATTAACTTGCCTTGTTAACAAGAAGTGCAAGAAAATTTTTTATTTAAAAGAATCTTTAAATTCTATAATTGATGCACATTTGAGTTTTCTATAATCCGTGTCATCATAATTGATCCAGGGTGTCCCAATCGATCATGCCAAAGTACAAAAGTATTGGAATCAGTTACCTTTTGGTTTACAATAGAATGTGCCTCAATTGCACTAATTCTTGTCCAATACATGCCACAAGATAAATATGGGAACTTCTCAATAACCCTCTTTTGGCCAGAGACATTCTTGGTAATGATGAGATATTCAAGATTATTCTTATCTATTGTCTCAATATGATATCAATTTCGGCGGATACTTTAAAACTCAACAAGTTCCTTTTGGACTTGGAGGAGAACATTCTATTATCTATGATAAGTATTGTTCCCTTGGGCAGAGTTATAGCACTCTTCCAGAGCCTTCAGTTAAATTACTACTACCAGAAGTCGTATTAACATCTGCCTTACACACAGGGGCGGACCCACATGGAGTCAAGAGAGTACATATGAACCCGCTTCGCCAAAAAATAGCACTGTGTATATAGGTATATTTTTCTGTCTTCAGAAAAATAAAGGTATAAATATAATTTTGAACTCACTTCAAACAAGTAAATCACCTAGCCTGTTGGTAAAGAGGGTTCAAATTTTTCACATGGTCCTGAGTTCGAAACTAGCTAGTTACCTATGGCCTCTATTTTATTTTATTTTAAAGTCACTTTTGTTTCTTTGCATTTTGAACCCGCTTGATAAAAATCCTGGATCCGTTACTGCTTACACATACTTAAATGAGAGAAATATTTCTTCTCAATTGTATGTGTCGTACTTGAATCAATTAAACAAATATTTTTTACAATTGAACTTTGGTCCAAGTTTGTTTTGTGAGATATCCATATTTGCTTAGTCTTCTCAAAAAGCTTCTTGAGACGGTAGAGTTTAATGCTGATAACGTGTAATAAAATAATAAAAATAGAAGAACAAAGAGAGAGCAATTCTTATTGAATTTTGGAATATTTTACAATGGGGAAAGACCCCTCTATTTATAGGGGAAAAATAACTTAGCCGTAAAGTAAAACTCTATAAAAGATAGACATTCACTCTGATTACAATTCCATTCATAACAAAAAGTTTTTTTTTTATTTTTAAAAGGAGTTTGGATCGGGCGTTCAGCAAAAAAAAAAGTAAAAAGGAAACGAGAAAATTAAAAACGAAAAAAAGAAAAATCATCGGTCGAGTAGAAAATTTTGCTCGAGCCAAGATTTATTTTGCAATTTAGATACTAGTTTCACTTATTATAAAACAAACTATCATATACTTAATTATTTTTCAGATGAACTAATAGTATAATTCTTTTTTGTATACAGTCATTATATTATTGAACACTTGTTCTATCAAGTAACATCCACCCGATTAGCTATGTTAAGGCGACCAACGAAGCAGCTGGTAACTTGAATTCCCTATAAATTGAAACTTGGGAAGAGAATATATATAACACATAGTTCTGAATATAAGTCAATATACAAACTTCAAAATACAAATGTTTCTGTCATACTATGCACTACTTGTTAGTTAGCTAGTTATACTTCGAAAAGTTGCAGCAAGTTTCTTTCACTCTTTTTTCAAGTGCCAATACTTCCAGTGCCTCCAGCTCCATCAAAATACATGGATCCAGCAATGCTACCGCTGCTGACACCTTCCATGAGTGCATATTTCATGTCTTCTGATGGCCGCCAGTGTCGCTTCCTTTGGTTTATGAACCAGTTGTTTATCTGCTTCGGGTCTAGCCCAGTGATCTCCGACAGCCTATTTTTCTCTTCTTCCTGCATTGTCATCTATGTTACTTTCACAATTACGTAATACAAAACACCTGATCGTTAGCCATGACCCTGGATTCTGCACGTTCTGACACTTCAATCTATCCATTCTACCACTTTTACAGACAATTGCTCATAAAAAGTGACATTAGTAACTTCGATTATAAGACATGCATGTTAAGATTCTTGGTTGAATCCTTAACAAGTTAGAGTGACAAATAAACAGATGAGTAGTAACTATCAATAATATTAGTCCGGGCATTTGAATAGAGGCCCTAAGTTAGGAAATTGACCATTATAGCAAAGGTGTAGGAGGAGATAGCACGTGGGGGGTCGTCACAAAAGCTATATATTCTGTCTTCAGATCTCTGTAAGAGTACTACAATTTCTAGACCAGCATTTCTAGCGACACAGAGTTTTTTAAGACATCCTTAAACGAATGGCGCCGAGTAGTAGAAATTACCGTGGGGTAAGGCCACCTGTAGTGGGTATTCCACCAATCCAGCAATGCAGTTCTTGCATCCTTGGGTAACTTGCCTTTCTTCCTCTTCTTCAAAAATTCCTTTCTCAAGCTGCTAAGGTAGCCACTATATTTGCGCATCAGCGTTTCTTTTAGCTCATTATCACCTTCACGGTTAGCAGGAGATTCTTGAGTACTATCCGCTGCTTCCATTTCCCCGCAGCCTAGATCCTCGTCTGAAGTACCACCTGCTTCATCTGTTATGAACTTAACTTAAATCAAAAGGATTCATATGTTTTACGTCAGCTGGCACTGGCTGCGGCACATCTTTTGCATTCATAATCAAAGATTCATAAAAAGCAAATTTCAGTTAAAAAGAATCTCAGACCAAGCAACACTATATTACATGGCGTACCTCAAAGCCCAAACAATAGCATAAGACATAAAATGTTTTAATATATACACATAAAATATCACAAAAATGAGAACTAATACATTCAAGATTGATTTTAATGGTTCACTAAATAACCAAATCGACTTATGACCTGACAAGCTTCCAACACAGCTCAGAAAATTCTCCATATATAGAGTTACTTTATCACACCCTGAATTATTCCGATAAAGAAAATGGTAAATAGGGGATAAATAAAGACAAGAACATTGAATCGCTTCATGCATATGGACGTTTAGTAATAAGGGAAATTTGGTAATTCCATTCTGTGATTGTGTAATGGACCCTGCAAATCACTAGTGATATGGGAGAGTGCATGCAGTGTTGAAAAGGGAAAGCTATTTTGTTTCTCTTCTTTGCATTACTTGTTTACTTGTACTAATATTGTGAATAAACTCTATCTTCCTATCAAGTGTAAGGCTAAACTTTTCACTGGCGGAAAGAGCAATTGTCGGGCGAAGACTATTGCAGTTATATTATAATTCAAAGTATTGGTGCACCACTGCATAGAAGCAGCTTGTCCTAGGTTCAAGGCCGAAGTAAAAATGCTCATTTTTTCAGCAAAAGAATTTAAATCCAACTACTTCTCTGCAGGCCAAGCAACAAATGCCACCAAATATCAGCAGCATTTTGCGTTCTATTTGCATAAAAAGAAACCTGGTTATGCAATTCAAGAGAACTCCAGGGTTAGAAAGTTGCTGAAATGAACAAATCAAGTGACGCAAAAATGACAATGCAATTTCTATTTGTGAACCACAGTTCAGCGAAGAAGATGTATAAAGCACACAAACAAACACCAAATTATGCTGCCAC
>MU674229.1:39856-51687 GCA_026770625.1 Nicotiana glauca | reverse complement strand
GGGGGGGGGGGGGGGTGAATCTTACATGTTGGCTCCCTCATAACGCATATTTGGCCTTCTCAACGCAAAGATTTATAGCTTACATGTATAGTATTACTACATTGAGTTGGAGAATAAATTGTGGAATACAAGCATAAATTTGTGGCCAAGCTACGATAATAAGGAAGAGGCATCCTATTCTAGCTTATATTTAAATAATGAATTTGAATTCTTGAACCATGAAAAGGGTACATAACATCATCATTCATACTAAGTAAATCAAACATTCTTAAGTGTTACAAACAGAAATTGGGGGTGTACGTCAAAAAATTTAATTAGTTTTCCTGTGTTCCTACTCTCTTGGTTTCATCCTAAATTCAAACTCTAGCAGTACAAAATGAAGAAGAATGGAAATCATGCTGGAAATTTCCAGTCATGACCCTCAGCAAAACACCAAGACACACGCAAGTTATGCTTAAAGTATTTGCATATATGATCAAATTAAAGCAACAAATAATAAGAAGACTTCCAACACAAATATGTTAGCAGGTTTAAATTTATTTGCCATTAAACAAGTACTGCATGTAATCATACAAAAACCATTCAAGCTCATATCATTGAGAATTTCACGATTTGGAAGTACCACTTGCACCCAAATTGTTAGAGATCGATACATTGTTAAGCAGGATTAATTGCATGACTAGGGAAAGGAGTAAGGACTAAAGTTAAGACATGTCACAAACACAGAGACAGAAAAAACTGTAAAACGGCATGACAGACACGGGACACATTTAGGGGGGCGTTTGGTACAATGGTGGGATATCCCAGGATATCCTATGTGGTGGGATATCCCATGAGATAAGTTGTCCCGCCTTCTATATGGGATAGCTAATCCCACAATTTTAGTGTAAAAGTTGTCCCTGAATTAGCTGAAACCCCAAATCAAACATGTGATAAAGTTAATCTCAAACTTTATCCTAGGATTATTATTCGTATACCGTGTGCCAAATTAACTATCCCTTAGAGATATACCTGTAATACATAATTAAATTTCAGCTTAAATTCTTCTTTCCAATAATACAATTTTTTACACCAAATAAATTGTGAGCATGTTATTTCTTTTTTAAAAAAAAACTCTATCTGACAACAAGGGAAGTGAAAAAAAAAGAAAAAAAATATTAGAATGGCATTTCTCTCAGTTTTTGCAAAACAAGAAAAGAATTCAATTTTCATAAAAAGCCGCTTGATAAATAGATATCTTGCAAAAATGGAAACAGCCGCTAATTAATCTCCTCATGCCCAAACCATGTCCAAGCCTAAGCCTTCATGTGTCTACCCAACAAATAATTATTAGAGACAAATACCTAATTTCAAATTAAACACATTTGGAAACATGTCTATCATGTGTAAGTAAATCACATGTTCATGTGCAGGTGTATTCTTCAGCAATATAATATCAAAACATAGTGTTAATGCTCCGTATGCCTCGAACCTAATACACCTTCTACCAAATTGGACCTGCATAATGTTTATATATACATTTTAAGCCTGACCGTATCGACCATATATTCAATATCATCATTAATAAAGATCACCAGTCGTCCATAACTTTCAAGTTCCATGACCATATCATTCAAGTGGAGGTTTTATTACATGTAAACCATCTATTTGAATTTTCATTTAAATCCAAATTACTCTCTCCGAAAATTTAATGAAAAACTCAAACTAAACAAGCGAGTAGGTTTATGGCATCATTGTGTTTAGCATCACTGTCTAGGGCAATTTGAGAAAGAAAAAGAAACACCCAATTATAAAGCACATAGATAATGCACTAAAATGACAAGGTGTCTTATTTCATTTGTTATTCTAATTTTCACATTTGCTAATTTAAAACAATTTCACCCATGATTTCAAGTGTCTAGACTATTTTGAATCCTACCCAACCCAACCGAGGGCCTGTTACATGATGCAAAATCTACAGCAAGTAAAAGCTAAATTTATGGTATATACTCCCTCCGTTTCAATTTATGTGAACCCATTTGACTGGGCACGGAGTTTAAGAAAAGAGAGAGAGACTTTTGATTTGTGGTGCAAAATGAGGCACATTTATTTTGTGTGGCTATAAATCATTGCATAAAGGTAAATTGTTTCCAAATAAGGAAAGGGGTCATTCTTTTTGGCACGGACTAAAAAGGAAATAGGTTCACATAAATTGAAACGGAGGGAGTATCTTCTTTAAGCATGAGTTTAAATTTCTATGCACCAACAATATATAAATTTTAAGTCGACCTACAACAATAATTAAATTACCGGAACTATAGAATAACATGCTATAGTTGGTAAAATTGCACTAGTAATATAAAAAAAAGAATATTACCGCTGTATAAAACTTAAAATTAATGCCTTAATTCCAATGTGAGAGATAAGAAACAAAATCTGACAGCAATAGTCCCAAAGGGATGCAACCACCGAAAAAACTCAATTTCCAAGACTACCAACATGCCTACTATTACCTTCTCGCAACCCTAATATAATACAGAAGGGGCCAGCTAAAGTATAGGGGGGTCCGAATCAATCCTGAAAAGTTGAACGGAATAGTATTTCTGACCAAAGTTGGTACTTTCAACCCAACCCCCAAGACAAAAAACCCATAAACACACGCATAAACTATAGCAGCGATGAGTCAAGAATCAAGACTACTCATGTTTCACTAAGTTAACAGTATCAAGAAAGAACAAAAAGAACAGTGAACAACTTACCAGAAAGATAATTGTTGTTAGAGTTGAAAGAGGTGGTGGTTGTTGTTATTGTTGTTAAGTTTTCTTTGCAGAGAAAACTGAGCTGTGACTCAATGTTATTCAAGAACGTCGTGGCTTCATCAAACGGCTTTGACAACTCCTCCTTGTATTTTAGTAATACTGCACAATATGATTCCTTCACAACACAAAAATAACAAACAAAAAAACCTCATTTTAATTAGTAAATGAAAACTATCTAGCTAGCTAGCCACTATTTTTAGTGTGTGTGTGTGTGTTGATGAGTTTTTCTATGTGGGGTTTTCACCATAAAATCATCAAGTTCTGGATCAGTTCCAATTTCAGTATTGTGGCAGCTGGATATTAAGTGGTTCTCTTTGCTGATTTCTTCAAGAATTGATACCAGTTCCTGGGGTGCTCCAACCTTCATATATCAACAAAAAAAAGTTTTTTTTTATCAATATATATACACGAACACCTTACACTTGACATAGGGAAAAAAAAACTGTACAAGTATACAGTGATAACAGTGATGATCAACAGAAGAAATCAAGGAAAGAAGATGGATTTATTTTGATTTACCTTTCGACATTGAAGGTAGGCAGATAATAAGTTAGGATAAAGAGGATGATTAGCAATCTGAGCTTTAATAAGATCTGACATCTCCAAGCTGGCTATTTCAAGATTATTATCAACACTACTGTTATTAATTGGCCCCTCTTGTTGTTGACCAGTTATGTGCTCAAGGACTCCAACAACATGATTATTGTTACTGGAACATGCAATAGCAGAATGAAGTTTGCTCAATTCATCCATCATCAAATAGTACTAAACAATAGTAACTTGTTAGAAAACAAACAAACCCTTTCACATACACACACAGTTTATTAACCTGCACCCTTTTAAGGTTTATTCCTAAGTTAAAGAGGAAGAGAAACAGGTGGGAGAGGAAAGGTCCAAGGGGATTATTATAGAAGGAAGAGATAGAGATAGAGAAAGACACCTGGAAAAAGACCCTACTTTAATTTTCTTTTTCCACACACATACCCGAGAGTTAAATAAAAAGTTGATAAAGACCAGTCCAGACTGTGTTCCCAACACTATTGTAAAGGAAAGAGAAGCGGAGGGAGAGTGTTTCAAGGGTTGTAGAGGTGTTTGCGGATTGGATTTATCTGGTATGATTGATTGGTTCAGACATGATAAAAACTAGTTGCAAATTTTTTATATTCAAATCTCACTGACAGTACACTTATATTTGAAATAAGGACAAATATTGATTATTTGCTACTACAGTATTTATTTTGCTTTTTATTAAACTTTTTATCTAATATTGTTCTGTCGTTAGAAGAAAAAAAAAACTGATTCGAGAATAATTTTAACTACAGTCAATATATGAGTAGTAATATAGACCTTTTTTCTTGAAGAATTTGGACATGTAAAGTCCTTTCGTTTTTATTAATGGCAAGAACAAATATAAAATAATATTGTTTGAATAATATTGAATCTATATGAGCAAACTTGGATCTTCTTCCTAGGGTTGGGCATAATTTGGTAAATACCGAATTATCATATCGAAACTGAAAATTTTGATATTTGATTTAAGTTATTCAAAAAATTGGTATTAGATATGATATTTGGTATTTAAAAATAAATTACCAAAATATCGATACCGTACCGAAATATATATTATATTACACAAAATACATATTATCAATTATAACATAAATATAAAAAATCTAAAATTGTACTTCCTTTATTCTCAAAGTTCATCGATTAACTTTAAACAAGTAACAAGGCATTTCTAATGATCAAATATTCTTTTATATATAATTTTCTCTATTTGGGTCGATATTTGCTAGTTTTGGACAAATTTTTTATCAACAAACATTTTCAGTTTTGTATTTTTAAGTACTTTAATTAAGAATATTTGAGTGTATATCTCTATGCACTAATTAGTATTCAAACCGAATAAACCGAAGTTACCTAACCGAATAAATCAAAACCGAAAGGAGAAAAATCGAACCATACCGAATTTAATTAAGTACGGTATTGGTATAGAATTTTAAGAAATCGAATACCGAAAATACGGAACCAAAATATCTAAATATCATAATGTGCCGACCGACGAATACCCCTACTTCTTCCCCTATATTTTAGGGCAAACTTATTTTCTTAATTATTATTATGGTGATTTAATTTCAACATTAGTTACCAGACGGCTATTGTATTAATATGATGTTTATTATAAAAAGTTAGTTAATAAAAAGTAAATTATAATAATAAAAAATATTAGTACAGTAGGCAGTGTTTTTCTTATCAATTCATATAACTTAAATCCGTAGGGATTTAATACATATTTACAAGAAGTAGTCACACACATCATCATCATCAGAAAAATATAAAAATAAAAATAAAAAGAGAGAGAGAAAGGTGCCGAGGGTTGGGGAAGATTATAGGCTGGTTTTAGGAAAGGACATGAGAAAGGAATGGATGGACATGGCAATAAAAGTAGGGGGGGGGGATGGGAAGGGTGATAGGGCGTGGGGTTGTGTCAAGTAATCTACTTGCAACTATGAATATGGGGTGCTTTTTGGTTTATAGCGCACGTTCTTGCACGCTATTCAACAGTAAAACTTTGTACGTAATGCTCAATTGGCAACCATATCTAGTGAAGCATCCATACTCTCCAACTCATCTATATTTCCACCATATTCTAAAAGTTTTAATCAAACACTGTAGCTACTTACTCACTTGTTGTTTGCATTGCTTTTTCAAATACTTTAATGACATCTGTGTATAGGTCGAAATCTGTCTGAGTACTTAGGGTAAAGTAGAGGTGTTAATCGGGCCGGGCTGACCCGCTAACAGCCCGGTTCAACTCGGGTCAGCCCGGTCCAGCCCGTTACTGTAGCAAAAAATGCGGGTTGGGACGGGTTGGGCGGGGGGCGGGCTACAAACGTTAATTTTTTTTAAACGGGTGGCCGAACCCGCTACAAACCATTAAGGGCTTAACGGGTTCTTAACGGGCTACAGCCCGGTTCAGCTCGTTAACCCATAATATATATATTTTTTTATTTTTTTATTAAAATCTTACCGTTGCCAACGTTCACATAACTTAATTTAAAAAAAAAAATTATATATAGTCCGACCCGCCCGAGCCCGTTAAGCCCGAACCCATACGGGCCCTATAGAACCCGAAAAATTCCAGCCCGCCACCAACCCGTTAACCCCAGCCCGATAACAACCCGCCCCGAGCCCGTACGGGCTGACGTTTTTTTTGTCCAGCCCGTCCCAACCCGCCCGATTAACACCTTTAGGGCAAAGTAACATCAAGGAAAGAGTCAGTCGAGGTCGACCAGGAGATAGCGAGGCTCATGGTGGGGTGCAAACAATGGTCGCAGTACCGCAAAAAGAGCTATAACAGCTAGCTTATTAGAATAGAAATATAGAATACTAAAGAGAATATTCCATTAGATATTTTCATGTGTACTACTAAGGTTTACTAGGGTTATGTCCCGTATAAATAGGTTTAGAAGAAGATTCTCTCTCTAGCAAAGATACACACATTATCTTTTCATCAATATTCTTGCTCATATCATTCCATACTTTTCCATCGGATCCAAGAATGGTTCAAACATTCTAGGATTTATTGGTCACTCATCATTGTTAGGAGGAACAATCATCTAGTTCATTCATTATTGGGTGAATCACTCCTCCTATTTACTTAAATGTCATTTATTGTTATTTATTGCTAGTTACTCCTCCATTATTGCTCATACTTTTTGGAATCTTTAATGCTTGTTATTGTCAATCCCCCACTAGATGAATCCCACATATTTACACTTTCAAGACCCATGTTTAGAGATATTATCATTAACTAGGTTTAACCACCATTATATAAATATAATAGTTTAATCGAAAGTTATACTTTTTTGTCTAACACTGATCACTAACGTAAAAAGGGGTGGGGGTGGGGGGGGCAAAAGCAAGATCCTTTTTCTTTGTATGCACAAGATCTAATATGGCAGTTAAAAGAGAATAACGAATGAGAATAATGAGTGACCTCCCAACCAACCTCATGAATATCATTAATGAGAGCTCTGAAGCAGTGGACGCGGTTCACCCCTCCCCATTGTAGCATTACAAAATCCTTTGGTAAGGGAGCCTCCACATCCGTGGCGGAGGAAATGACATTAGCAGTAAAAAAGCTCCTTGAGGCCTGGCTAACTGACATGCTAACTAGCGTCCTCCATAAGCCCCTCCGGGACATGGCTACAGAAAATGCAATGACTGGCGTTATACCACCTGCGGACGAGCAGCATGATCAACTTCCTCTTTATCCTGCAACAACAGGTATTACTTACATTGTTGTTAACAGTGCAGGTGACGACACTCTCGCAGGCGTTCTGAAAAGGATGGAGTAAATGAAAAATGAGAACAAAGCACTTCGGGACCAAATGAGAGAACACCAAGAAATGGTTGATAAGATACCAGGAGCTCCTAAGCTCTTGCCAAAGAGAGATGCCGGTCGGTTCTTAGAGTAGTTGTACAGTGACGATGCCGCCCCACAAGCCATGCCAAAGACCTTTAAATTTCCACCCTACTTGAAAATATATGATGGAAGGATTGACCCCCAAAACCATGTGACTCACTACATCACCGCCGTGAAAGGCAACTCACCAAAGAACAAGTATCCTCCATTTTGTTGAAAAAATTCGGCGAGACCCTCTCGGGAGGAGCATTAACATGGTATTCATAGCTGCCCGTGTGTTCCATTAAAACCTTTAAAGAAATGGCCGGCAAGATTGTAATGGCCCATGCTGGGGCCAAGAAGGCATATGCGAGTGTAAAAGACATAATTTCTATTAAATAGTCGTCGGGAAAGGGATTGAGGTACTTTCTCCCCCGATTCAACCGAGTAAGAATGAACCTGCTGAATGTATCCGAAGGGATGGTTGTTGAAGATTTTCAGAACGGGCTGAGCAGAAATGGTTCAAGGGTAACAAGAAAGTTATTAAGTCAGCTTATGAAGTACCCCCCCCCCCCCAACTACTTGGGATGAAATACACAGCGCGTATTGCACAAAAATTCGAGCAGACGAAGACGACCTCAATGGGTCGACTCATCGACTGACTTCGATACAAGCGGAATCTAAAAAAGATCAAAGAAATTATATTATGAGGGACCTCACAGCTCAACGACCCAGCAGGGAGAGGCATCTGACATATGTCAGAACTGCCATTGCATCATATTCCCGTCCTGAAAAGGGCCCACCTCGATCAAGAGCAGGGACTCACCAGAGTAAAAGAGGTACGCCCCCTTATTATCCGCTCACAATTTTTGTGTATCACCTACAGAAATAGTCTACGCCTTGGAAAATCTCAAACCTAAGGAGAAGCGGCCAAAAAAGATGAGGTCAAACCAGAATACCAGAAAATCATACACCCTTTGTGAATTCCACCAAAAGCAAGGACACAAAACCGAGGATTGCATCACCCTAAGATAGGAAGTCGTAAACATGCTACGATAGGGACACCTTAAAAAATTGTTGAGTGACCGGGGAAGGACCAATTTTAATAGAGGACTTGAATAACATCAAGGACCGCCGAAAACACCTTCGCCAACCCGCACCATCCACATGATCATTAGCGGCGGTGATGATGCTTGTATCAACAGTGTGAAGATCACCACAACCCACCAGCTCAAACGATCAATCACCCACGAACGGTATTATGAACTCGAAGAAAGTATCATCTTCGATAAGTCGGATACCAATGGTTTGGCTTTCCCTCACTATGATGCCCTTGTTATCTCTTTATGAATTTTAGATACCGATGTGAGACGCATTATGATAGACGATGGAAACGGCACATGCATTTCCACTCTCAAATACTTGCACAAATAAAACTCGAGGATAAGATAATACCGCGTTGCATCATGCTAACATGTTTTAACAATGCAATTGAGCGAAGATCCGGCGAGATCACACTCCCCGTCCTAGCCGGTGGCATCACTCTGGAAAACACACTCCATATCATAGACCAAAACACAACGTACACCACCATAATAGGGCGACAATGGATACACACCATGAGAGCCATCCCCTCCAGCTTGTACCAAGTCATCAGATTCCCATGTTTATGGGTAATATTTAGTGTACGAGGAGAACAACGCACGTTCCGGGAATACTACCGCATCTCTCTAATCTGTATGGTCACTCAACAAATGAATGACAAAGAAAAATAAGAATAGTAATAAATAGGGTCGAGGTCGATATGTGATATGGGCGAGGACATCATTAAAGACCCCAATACGGTTGAAGCCCCTGAATCAACCATAAAAGAGATCGACCCCATTCAATTGGATAACAAAAATTACAGCAAGAAAGCTTACATCGGCTGCAAGCTTCAGGAACCAGGTAAATTTCGTCAATTCTTAAATGCTAATGCGGAATTGTTTTCTTTTAGCCAAGGATATATGCCAGGTATCCCAAAGGAAATTACTACGCTGAATTTGAACGTCGACCCATTCCACCCCCCAGTGAGGCAGGTTAGGCGTAAGTTGAACTCCTCAATAAATGATGCGATATGCGAAGAGGTCAAAACATTATTGCAGAATGGCTCCGTTAGGGAGTCGAAATACCCCTAATAGGTCGCCAATGTAGTCATTGTGAAAAAGAAGAATGGGAAATGGAGGATATGCGTAGATTTCACGGATTTGAACAAAGCATGCCTCAAGGATTCGTTCTCGTTACCCCACATCGACCAATTCATCGATGCAACAGCGGGGCATGAACTACAGAGCTTCTTGGATGCCTACTCGGGAGATAATAAGATCCTCGTGGAAGAAGAGGATTAGGAGAAACCCACTTTCAAGACGCACTGCTACAAAGTCATGCCCTTCCGATTGAAAAATGTAGTGGCAACATACCAAAGGTTAGTAACAAAGATGTTCGAAGACCAACTCGGTAAAATGATAAAGGTCTATATATGCGACATGCTGGTCCAGACCAAAAGAAAAGAAGATCACATCGACCACTTGAGAGAAACCTTTGACATACTCAGACAATACGAAATGAAATTGATCACCAAAAAGTGTGCATCCTAGTATCACAGCAAGGTTATCAAGGTCAACCCCAATCAGATCAAAGCCATCGAAGGGATACCAAAGCACTTGACCACCAAAAAACAGTTTCAGAGGTTGACTGGCCATGTCGCCGCCCTTTCAAGATTCATCTCGTGATCATCGAATATGTGTCACAAATTTTTCAGAGTGCTCAAGAAGATAACAGCCTCCAATGGACTTCAGAGTGCGTTCAAGCCCTGAAAGAATTAAAAGCATACTTGTCATCACCACCATTACTTACAAAATCAGAGCCGAAGGAACGTCTCCTCGTCTACCTTGTCGTATCCGAAGTAGTTGTGAGCTCAGTCCTGGTCCACAAAAGCAAAGGTACACAGTCTCCCATCTATTACATTAGCAAAACGTTAATCGACGCCGAGATGCTATACCCTCACCTCGAGAAACTAGCTTCGGCCTTAGTCGTAGCTTTACGAAAGCTTAGATCGTATTCCAGTGCCACCCCATCTCGGTCGTCACTACCTTCCTTCTAAGAAGAATTTTGCATAAGCTTGAGCTATCAGGCAGGTTGGCCAAATGGGGCATAGAACTGAGCGAGCACAATATCACGTATCAACTGCGAACATCAATAAAGTCATAAATTCTTGTTGACTTTGTCGCCGACTTCAGCGCAACAATAATTCCTGAAGTCAAAAAAGAAGCCGCCCACGTTTATCCCTAAATATAGGACCTCAGGGTCCTGTATACCAATGGCGTATCTAACGCGTCAGGGTCTGGATTGCGACTCGTACTCAAATTTCGATACCCATACATAACTAACAATGAGGCCGAGTATGAGCTTGTAATTGCAGGGTTAAGACGAGCACTCAAATACGAGGCAAAACGACTAAGACTATATTATGATTCTCAAATCGTGGTCAACCAAGTCACAGGGACTTTCCAGATCAAGGAAATAAAGTTGCAAAAATACCAGGCCGAAATCTGCAAGTTGTTGCCTGAGTTCGATAAATGTCAACTCAACCAGAGCCCCCGAGCACAGAATACCGAGGTGAACGGTGTCGCTAAATTAGTCACAGCCACAAAAAACATTGCCACCGAAGACAGAAGCGTAGTCCACCTTCTCAATTCATCGATACACCTACTCGAGATAAGAACCATAAATCTAACTTGGGACTAGCGCAACCGTAGCATCACATACTTGTAGGATGGTGTGATCCCAATTGATTAAAAAAAGCCAGGAAATTGCGAATACAAGCAGCCAGGTACATCCTCATTCATAACGACCAGTACAAGAGGACGTACTGTAACAACCCGGCCGGTCGTTTTTGGAATTTACGCCCCGATTCCCCATTAACTGCTTTCCCTAAGTTCGTTTCTGCTATTTTGGTTTGTCGAAATGTTCGGAATTAGGATTTGGAGTGTTTTGGGACACTTAGTCCCTAAATGAGAGCTCAAGAGTTGAAAAATAGTCTGTATTCAGAGCAGTGTGATGACGACCTCGGAATGGAAATCTGATGGTTCCGTTAGCTCCGTTAGGTGATTTTGGGGTTGGGAGCGTGTTCAAAATGTTATTTGGAGGTCCGTAGCTCTTTTAGGCTTAAAACGCCGAAGTTTGAATTTTTGAAGTTTCCGGTCCGATAGTGAGTTTTTGTTCCGAGGTTCGGATTTGAATTTCGGAAGTTTCTGTAGCTCTGTCATGTCATTTGGGATGTGTGTGCAAAATTTCAGGTCATTTGGATAAGGTTTGGATAGGGTTTTAATCGAAAGGGTGTTTGGTTGGAATTTGAAGTTCATAGGCTTGAATTTTTGATTAATTCGTGTTTCCGGCATTGTTTTAGGTGGTTTAAGGATTTGAGCAAATTTGAATGATTTTATGGGACATGTCTGTAGGTTTGGTTGAGGTCCCGGAGGCCTCGGGTGTGTTTCGGATGCTCAACGGAGTAATTTGAAGTTAAAATTCATAGCAGAAAATTGCAGGTCTGATATCCTTCTACGCGTTCGCGTAGAAGGCATCGC
>MU674229.1:16123-27752 GCA_026770625.1 Nicotiana glauca | reverse complement strand
ATCCTTGCTATTGATATTATGGACTACGGGTTCGATTCCCGGGAGATCCTTTGCTACTGATGTGGTGGACTACGGGTTCAATTCCCAGGAGATCCTAGATATTTAGATGAGATGGACTACGGGTTCAATTCCCGGGAGATCCAATGGACAGTGAAGGAATACTGGTTGTGTTATTTTCCTTACTTAGCTTAAAATTGTCATTGACTTGTAGCTTGTACCATGTTTTATTATTATTTCAGATAAATTCCTGATCTACGGAATTTATAATCAAAACTAAATAACGTAACAATGAGTATAGTTGCAATTGAGGTTTGGTTAGATGCTCATACGGGCAGGGTATTACTGGCTCACCATGAAAAAGGAAGCCGCAGATTTTGTGAAAAAGTTCTAGCAATGCCAGAAGTATGCCCCAATGATTAACCAAGCAGGAGAACATCTACACTTAGTGACTTCCCCTTTTCTGCTCATAAAATGAGGAACTGACATCGTGGGCCCCCTCCAGGCAAGGCGAGGTAACGTATGATTTCTTTTAATTTTAACTCACTATTTCTCTAAGTGGGTTGAAGCATGAGCATTCGCTCAAATACGCGAACAAGAAGTGATCACCTTTATATAGAAAAACATCATATGTCGTTTTGGTCTCCCCAAAGAGATCAGCTGTGACAACGGACCACAATTTGCAGGAAAAAAGGTCACTGAATTTTTTGAAAAATGGCATATAAAATTAATACTCTCTACGCCATATCACCCCGCGGGCAATGGACATGCGGAGTCCTCCAACAAGTCGATACTGAACATCATGAAGAAAAAGCTCGAAGACGCCAAAGGGATGTGGCCGAAAATATTACCGTAAGTACTTTTGGCCTACCGAACAATGCCAAAGACGAGCAAAGGAGAGTCGCCTTACTCATTGGTCTATGGGACTGATAGAGTAATATCGGTCAAAATCGGGGAGCCCATCCTAAGATACTTCCACAAAAGGGGCCCCAGGAACGATGAAAGGAGAAGGCAAGAGTTCGACGAAGTCGAAGAACGAAGAGATATGACCTACGTAAGGATGATCACCCAAAAATAACAAGAAGAACACTATAATAACAAAAAGGCAAAGATCAGGCCACTCAAAGTTGAGGGCTACGTGCTTAAGATAAAACATGAGCGAGCAAAAACCCACAGGAAGGTAAACTAGGAAAAAATTGGAATGGCCCGTACAAAATCACAGCAACAACGAACAAAGGGTAATTCCAACTAGAAACAATGGAAGGAAAGTGACTACCAAACAACTGGTATATTACACATCTCAAGTACTTCTACTTTTAAGAGGTAAAGCATCCCCAAAGTCGTACTCCTTTTCCCTCACTTGATTTTTGTCCCAATTAGGTTTTCTCAAGCAGGTTTTTAACGAGGCGACGAAGGGGACACTTCAGGTTGAAGCGCGCACAGACGGAAGCACAGGACGGCTAGTTCATTGCTTAACTTGTCAAGACTTCTCCAGGTCGACCAATGAAGGTACTAGATAGATTGGGACTGGGAATGGAACACCAACCAATGCCCAAAAAAGTATGTAAATTTCTCCAAATGTATGAACAAAGCACAAATGCATGAAGTTTGTTTCTATTGGTCCAAATGTACAACCAAGTCAACGTTGCCTTAAAGTTCACAACACCAAAAAATGCCACACAAAGAGACATCCATAACTGGCCCTCAACCATAACTAAATATAGGTTATATTTGACCATGCTCGAACTAACACCTAACCGGCCCTCGGCCATAACTAAGTATAGGCTATATTCGAACTCGTTCGAATTTACACCTAACTAGCCTCGTCCATAACTAAATATAGGTTATATTCGACCTCACTTAAATTAACACCTAACTGGCCCTCGGCCATAACTAAATATAGGTTATATTCGACCTCACTCGAATTAACACCTAATTGGCCCTCGGTCATAACTAAGTATAGGTTATATTCGACCTCGTTCGAATTGACACCTAACCGGCCCTCGATTATAAGTAAGTACAGGTTATATTCGACCTTGTTCGAATTAACACCTAACCGGCCCTCAGCCACAACTAAATATAGGTTATATTCGAACTCGCTCTAATTAACACCTAACCGACCTTCGACAGTAACTACATATATGTTACATTCGACCTTGTTTGAATTAACACCTAACTAGATCTCTGCCATAACTAAATATACGTTATATTTGACATCATTCGAATTAACACCTAACCGACCCTCGACCATAACTAAGTATAGGTTATACTCAACCTTGTTCGAATTAACATATAATCTGCCCTCGGCCATAACTAAATATAGGTTATATTCAACCCGTTTGAATTAACACCTAACTTGCCCCCTGGCCATAAACAAATATATGATAGGTTCGACCTCGTTCGAACTAACATCTACTGGCCCTCCGCCATGATCAAACTTAGATTTTGTTTCAAACTTGTTCTAACTAACACCCTCAACCGTAGTTAAATTATGGATATTTTCAACCCTATCGTGCTAAGTGACTACGACTAAGAAAGCCAATCGACGAAATCAAAAAGCATACAAGCACGAATTGAAGAAAAAGGAATCAGGTACAAATAACAAAATTGGCATTTCTTACTAAGAATATTTTTTACAAAAGGTCATATAGATGCCTACAAAGACGCACAAGTTTACGGCTAAACAAAAAGAAGGAAAAAGAAAAACTACTGGTTGTCGCCGGGCCCAACAGTCCATCAGCTTGATCACCTAAGCCATCCCCATATGCCCTTCATCATCGCCACCACCCTTAGGATACTCGTCCTCATTCTCAACATCCTCTTCAATTTTGTCCACGCCCCCATCTTCATCATCGTCACCGGCCTCCGATGTAGTAGGATCATAATCACAAGCAACCCGAGCTCTACATGCCTTTACACGAGTATCTTCGATGACGACTTCTAAAAGTGTACCACCCCCCCAATCAGATCTCTAAATATATCAAGCCGGGCCTCGACATGAATACACTCCTTGTACAAATCTCGAGAGACATCAAGAAAATTAGAAGTGCGGAAAGAGGTCGGTCGAGCCAGCAATTGATTCTTCTCGGCCTCAAGAGCGGCGATGGGTCATAAAGGCCAGAAGCCTCTCTCTTTAATTCTCCAATCCGCTCATCGAGCAGCTCTTCCTTAAGCCTGGCCATCTCCAAGGCACTCTCTTGCTCGAAAACGAAGAATGCAGATCATGATCTCCAAAGCCTCCACCTTCCTCATGTCCTCGATCGAGCAAACTCCGCCTTCTCAAGATCCTCTACCTTCTCGGCGACCTCGCCACACAAAGTATCCGCTTTGAATTGACATTCTTCGAGCTCGGCACACAGTAAGATCACCTAGGCTTGGAAATCACCACATTGGGCTTCGACCCCTTATCTGACCTCGAGCTCTTCTTCTTTGGTTCTCAACGTCCCCTCGAGGACACTGCATTTCCCGATTACCTTCACCAACTCGTCATCTTTTTGCTTCAGTTCATCTCAAAGATCTTGAGAATTGCCGCTCTCACTAAACCGCCTACAAATCTTGCAGTACTTGCCAAGTTACTCGCGGTATTTTAACTCCATCTTCAGAAAAAAAAGCCTTACGACTCTTCTCTCTTCGAGAGCTTTCAATTTCCAAAACCACAGTCTAGAAAAGAAAAAGAAAATGGAAAGTAAGAACGAAGCCTAAACGTTGAACTTGAAGAACAAAAACGAAAAAAAAAAGTTGAAAAGCTTACTGTGAGAGCGAGGCCAACTATGCTCCTTGATAAGGTAGAGTTATCCAGCTTTTCAAGAGTTGTCCCTCCATGTCGGAATAGAGGGGGCCAAGGGAAGGAACTACGTTCTCCATGTTTACCAATAAATCTCAATCTATGGGGATCCAATGGTCCGCATGGACCCCTCCAGTCTCACTTCGAGCTGGGTAAACCCTTCCCCCCATCATCTTCATCTCATCGGTGTCAAGATCAGAGCATGTCTCGTAGCCATCCTCGGCAATGCCCTTACCTCTCCTATCATCCGGTGAAGAAGGACCATCAACCGGTCGTGAGGTCGATAGATAATCTTGCCATAGAGTATAAAAACCCTCACAGATGGTCTATCGGCTTCCATCATGGCATCATGAAGGGACACGCCCTATGCGGCCTCAGCCAATGGCAGAATCTCAAATAACAACTCGACATCATCCTCAAGTACTATGGTCGCCATTTCACATATGACGTAATCGTCCATCATTGAATTTACAGCCCGTGCAACCCCATCGCCGACATCCACCGATCTTCTTTTACGGGGAACCAAATTCTCGTCGCTTGGCGATGACTCCTCTACCTCTTCCACAAGACGTGCAGGGGGAAGCCAGAATCTTTGCTCTCGAAGTATCTATAGGTGGAGAAGAAACCGACGCAGAGGCAGCAACAGATAGGGTCGACGATCGAGCGGACCTGGCCGTAGTTAGAGAAGGAACAAAAGCAGACAATCGAGCTAGCCTAGCTGCAGTCACTGGGAATAGATGTCGAATAAGAGGCATCCTTCTTCTTATGAAGTGCAAGAGGAGGAGCCCTCGGCCTCTTCGAAGATCCTCGAACTGAAAAAAAGATAGAAATTTATCACCACCAAGAATAAACTGCAGCGAGCAAGCGTCCATGAGGTCAAAACAACATAAATAAATATAGATGAACTTACCGACCAAGGAAGAATGACGAGGCCAATGTGTATTGGAATTTCCTACTCGTACTCTGTCAAATTCTAAAATAGTTTACAATATCGTCCCACAAAGACTGGATAATCTATGCTACAGATTTATAATATTTTAACTACTATTTGAGAGAATCAAACTGATGAAAAGTAAGTGAGGTTTAAACCTTGTTAATTACTTAAACAAAACAAATACTTTTGGAAGATTTATAATTTAAAATAAGTTGGGAATCATTTAATTCACTTGATAATATTACTATAATAAAATCTCAATTTCTACATTTATTTCTCTAAAGAATTATTAATTATTTCTAATATAATTATATTTTGCTCGCTAATAAATAACCAATTAATAACACTCTGTGAGAATTATGTTTATTAATCAAGTTAAGACTAGTGACATTTAAATTGAAATATTTTTCTTGCTTGAATTGTGATAAAAGAAAGTAAAACCTTCGTGAGAATATTTTTACTAAGGATCAATAGTCTTGCCTACAACATTTCCTCTGTTAGAATTAACTGAGTCAAGCAAGATTACTGACTTGAAATAATAGTTTACTGAAAAATTACTTTCACTTTACTATTTTATTCATTGGTTATTATATATTAATTTTGCTCTGCGAGAATTATAAAATTAATATATGAATAACTTAGAGATAAAATATATAGGAGTGATAACAAAGTAATTAGACACTATCATTTCAGCACAGTATGAAATGTAAATAAAAAGTTTCAACCAAGAATTTAAAAACTGAGATAGTATTATAAAATATATCAAGCTTCATCAACTATCCCAAACAAAAAGAGATTACTCCAATATGGAGTAAGAAAAGCTAAAAAAGATATGTAGAAGACTAGAAATATTTAAAAGACTAAGGAAATATTTTTACTACAAAGAAAGAAGACCAAGACCAGTTCTTGTCTTGCAAAGATTGAATATGCTTATACAAAGATAGCTTGCTATTTATAGGAAAAGATGAGTAGCTTTTACCATGTTCCACTTTTGCGAATGTGAAATCCATGTATGTGAAGTGACCATTGTGTATGTAGATTCCATATATGCAACTATGGTACTTGTGCTTCACTCTTGACTTCATGAGTTGTTCTTGCAAATGTAGGTTCCATGCATACGAATGTGACCTTTACAAATATAGATTCCACACATGCATATATGACTCTTTTGCTTCCATTCTTGACCTCAAGGGTTAGATTTGCAAATATAGGTTTCATATATGCAAATATGACCTTTGTGTATATAGATTCTACATATGCATCTATAGTTCTTTTGCTTCCATTAATGACTTCATGGGTTAGACTTGCAAATGTAGGTTCCATGTATGCGAATGTGACTTTTCGTATATAGATTTCACATATACAAATATGCTCCTTTCATCTCTAATTGTCTATTTCCATAAGCCCATATGTATATTCCACATTTGCGAATATCAACATGATGTGTGCAACTGTGGCTTTGCTTTATTATCTTGTCTTTTAGCTTCTTTCCTTATTTTTCATAATTTCTTTTTCCTACAAGATTGGTTAGAAAATATGCAAGGATAGGATATGATTATTCATATTTTATTTTAAAAACTTATTTTTTTACTTATGAAATTACATAAATAATTTAAATCCATCAAAGAAGCAGGCCCGAACTTCTTGGGAATGCCCAGCTACTCACGAATCCCCACAATGCGAGGCAAAACCCGGCCTACCCAGTCGAAAATTTCCCCGACCAAAGGAGGGGGCATAGTCTTGGTCGTACGAAGAAGAGACAAAATTTCAAAAGCTACAATTAAAACAAACAAATCAAATGTTTTTGACCAAAAATAGATACTTACGGGCGTAATTCCAAGTCTCAGGGAAGCAGTTTGCGTTAACCACCACGTCTTCGATTTTGACGAAAAAGTAGTTGAGCCAGAACTGACGATTTTCCTTGTCATCCATCTTCACCAACAATAATTTACCTCATCGGCGACGAAGGTGCAACATCGTCCCCCTATAGAAACTACACATCAGATGGCAGAGTGTGACCTCGACCCCGACCAACTCCACGAATCTTGTAAACATCCTAATGAGCTTGTAGATGTATGGAGAGAGTTGGGCCAGGCAAATACCATAATAGTGGCAAAATTACTCCGCCAATGGGAGAAGGGGAAGAGTATAGACAACATACAAAGGATATGCGTAGAATGCGCAATACCCGATGTTGTGTATTAGTACCACATCATGCCCTGCTGGGACCAGATCGATGTGGGCAAAAATGTTGAATTTTACCCTAAGCTCGGCTAGATCAAAATCTTTCAGTGCTGACTCCGAGACCTCAGGCTCGCCTTCAGATGCCTTCGAAAAGTTGGACCTAACTTTCTCACTACGAGGGATTATTTCCTTCACCGTAGGAAAATTCTCATCTTCAACAGTAATAAAGACTCCATCAGCATGAGTGGGCATAAGCACCACCAAAGGGACATGGTTAGTTGTCATATTGGAACCAGCGGATACATTAGCCATATTTTTTAGATAGGATATTTAAGTGCAAGAGGGTTGGAAGCAATTGGAATCACCGGAACCAGGAGAGTAGACACATAATAATAAAGGTAAAAGAAAAAGACACTGGGATTCGATATGAAGAATATGAAAAATACAAATGTATGTCCTTATATCCCTACTTATAAGAGTTCAAGCATCATAACTGAGAAATATGGCCATTATTACCCAGCACGTGTATCGAAATGGCAGATGCACGGGAAACGATGTAAAACATCGGAAAAACGCACCATAATGACGCATAACATCATGACATCATTCTAAAGCAGAAACGATGTGACTCCGAAAGTCGCGGCTTACGAAAGGTCACGTCATCATCTCGTCTAAAACATTACTACTCGATTCACTCTTCCAATTTTGCCAACCATGATAAACAAAATTCGCTCATCAAGGTCGTCTGGGGTCGGCCTTAATAAGCGGAGAGACTAACTATATAGGTCAAAATCTGTCTCAGTACTTAGGGCAAATTATCATCGAGGAAAGAGTCAACCGAGGTCGACCAGGAGATAGCGAGGCTCGTGATCGGGGTGAAAACGATGGTCGATGTTGAGCACCGCAAAAAAAGATGTATTGCTAGTTTATTAGAGTAGGATACTAAAGAGAATATTTCATTGAAATTTTTTTAATTAGTGTGGAATTTGAGCTTTATGAATACAGAATATTTCAATTTTGCTACTCTCTATATATGCCTTTCCAATGCGAGTTTGATCCTTGAGTCAGTAAAATTAAATGAGGTGTTAATGTATGGGCAAAAAATATCATGTTATATGTTGATTAGGTCAATAGGGATAAAGGTTTCGGAGGCTGCCAGGTGTCGTCAATAGGAAACGATAACTCGATTTCAAAGGGTCGACTTCATGGGAAGATTGCAGGTCGTCGACAAGGTCGAGGTAACTTGATAGAAGACAAGGACGAGGACGAGTATTCCTCTTCAGCGATTGGACACTTTTTGTAAAGAACAACATATTGACACTATCTGAAGACTCTCTATTTATCATATACATACAAAGTTGATCTTTTCGCATTTTTATCTATTTTTTCTTCCCCGACCCAAGAAAGATCTGAATATTCAAAGGCTTATCATTATCTATCATTGTCACAAGAATTATTTGGGAATCTCACATTTGTCGGGTGACCTCTATTCATTTATTTACTTGAATGTAATTTATTGTTATTTATTGTTCTCTTTCATATTTCTAAGTCATTCATTACTCCATTATTGATATTATTTATTGCTACCCATCATTCACGCGTGAGATATTTTTCATAAATACATTTGATGTATCATTTGGATATTAATATTGACTAACATTAATCTTTTTTCACCACAAATATAATTGTATAAACCTAGATCTCAATTTTGAGTCATATAGTTAGATCAAAGAGGAAAAAAAAGGTCTATCACCGATTCTTATGAAACGTCAGAATATTTTGCAAAGAATATTCAAAATTTAATATATATTTATAAAAGTAACTTTTGACTTATATACATGATATAAAGTTTTATTTTAAATGTTCTATTGGACATCTCTTCATTCTATGTGGCTAGGCCACAACTTATCGATATTTAATTTTGAAGTACTCACAATGTGATTTTTTTATATTAAGAATTACAAAATAATGTATGTATTTGGTAATGTAAAAAGGGAACATAATTATAACTTTATAGACTATAATTTTTTTTATTTTGTCAATCCATAAATCCTTCTTACATAGATACTATGCTAGAATTGTTATCCGATAAAATATTTCGTCACCAAATAAAAGTTATCGTATAGCGGAGGTATATTAATGTGGATAATTTATCAAATATTCATTAATTTTTCAGTAATAAATCGTAAGTTCAATTACCATAATTAGTAAACTTTATTGAGGCTAACATGGCAAAGTGATCCATTTAATATTTTTTATTTATCAACATTGCATGCTTATTAAGACTTCAGGTGAATTCTGAGGAACATTGTTAGAGTTCAATGATTCTACACTTGGTGCGCAACTTTTGGAAAAGCTGAAAGATTCTTCTCTAGTGATATCTAATTTGATAAGAAATTAAAATTTGTTTTCAATTAATAAAAAACATTAATTTGATAAGATTCTTTCGCATACAAAAGGGACATGACCTGAGGCTTGCGTATTTGGCTGTATAAAAGTAAGAATTAGCAAAGTGAGAGCGGTAAATTTGAAGCAAATGCGGCTTAATAAAAATAATGCTCTAAAGCCAGATTCTAATAATAAATTTTAATTTTTAATAAAATTTATATAAGATGCACATGTGCAAAAAAGTTAGTGTTGTCTTTTTTTCTTCCAAACTTTTTGTTTATTATCACATCATCATCAGGGCAGATTTAGGGGACGGAAGGGGTTCACCCGAATCCCCTTCGTCAAAAAAGTATATTGTATGTATAAGGTAAAATTTATTTTATTTTTTATCTTTATATATTATGTTTTGAATTCTCTTGACACAACCTAGAAAACAACTTAGTGGGCAAGAGGGTTTTAACCCTTTGTGAGGTCACTTGTTCGATTCTCACTAGTCACAATTTTTTTAAAATTTTTAACTTTTTTCTTTTTTGAACCCCTTAGCGAAAAACTTGTCTTCAATACTGAGCATCATAATATATTATAAGTGAGATACTTAAAGTTGAAATTGAATTACCAAATTATCCATCAAAAGCTAAAAGATCATTTGACCGTGCCTTTTTTTTTTGTGGTAATTAACATTTTCATTTACCAGGGAAATATGTACATGTAAATCAACAACCCATTACATATATCCTAAAGCTTTCTGTACTACTCCCCCCTTAACTACCTTACTATAGCTATATTGTTTGAACTAATTACATAGGGTACCAATCCAGTCTACTTAGTGCTTTTTCCACATGTTTGTTGTGAGCACGTGATTTTTGCCCTAAGCAAATTATTCCTAAAAAAATTCAAACAAAATGATTTTTTATTATTTTTATAATTTTGTTGATATTTGTTGCATTTTTTGTGTTAATTAGTTGCATAATAATTCATACTAAAATTACAAAAAATATGCATATGCATTAGGATTTTTAATTTTACAATTTTGAAACAATCTAAGGAAAAATCAAAAATAGCATTTTAGTGTTTTTATCGGAAATTACTATAAAATAGCTATTAAATAAATTTTTAGAATTTAATTAGTTTTAGTTTAATTTCACAATTTAATAAAATCAGAAAAAATATATAAAATTGGAAAAGAAAAATAAAAATACAAAACACAAAGTGAAAATACAATACAAAAATACATGGAAATAAATAAAGAACAAAAGAAAAATTGATTTGGGCTAGTAATAAATTCAAGTCGCCCCAGGCCAAACAATAACACCCAGTCCAGGCCCAAACACTCCATACCCGTCTGCCCCGCCAACAACCAAACGACCCCGTTTTTAGAAGAATCAATCCCAGCCGTTAAAATTTGTTCATCCAACGGTCGTATGGTTTGGTTTCATTAAAATGAAACGGCGTCGTTTAAGGCCCGAGAAATCTCAACCGTTAAAATTTGTTCATCCAACGGTTGTGATTATTGGTTGGCCTTTAATATACCAAGTATGAAATTAAAATTAGAAAACATTTCTTTCACCTTCTTCGTCCCCAAACCCTAGCCGCCCCCAATTCCTCTCTGACCCCGCCGGAACCCTACCGGCGGGAAACTCTCCCTTCGCCAATCGCTCCCAAAAATACACCCTAGGACCGCCTTAAACCCCTGATCCCACCCCTCTACTTCTTTTTCATCGAATCCTTTCCCTTCTGTTCGAATATCCAAAAATTTGTTGCCGGAACCCTAATTTCGGCGAACACAACTTCGTCCAAATTAGCCCAAAATCACACCAAACCACCTCCTGACCACCCTCAACATTATTCTGAAAGTATTGAGTCCAAAAGCCAACTGGATTGGCTCAAACATAAGTTTGAAGTTTCTCCGGTGATTAAAATTCAAGAAATTGATCTCTCCTGTTCTTCTTGAAGTCTGAAAGACTGTCCAGTAAAAAAAAAGACTAAAAAGCTAAGTTCCTTTTCTTTTTTCTGTTTCTCTTATCTTTTTTGCATGTGTTTGTTCTTGCGTTTAATTTCTATTTGTATTAGGGATTACTGAGTTCTTTTTATTTTTAAAGAAAATAATTTTTTGTTGAATGGATACTGATAAGCTTCTGTTTGATTAGTGATTGAATAATAAATAATTAGATAACAATTTGATTCTAAATTTGTTGATATTAGTCGATTTTGTTAATTGTTAGAGTTAATTGTTGATAATTAGTTTGATTACTTAGGAGTAATTAGCATGTTTGGTTATAGCTGTTAATTCTTTAATTAGTAGTTATTTAGATTTGTTAAACTCTGATTAGTGTTGATAATTA
>MU674226.1:45454-60711 GCA_026770625.1 Nicotiana glauca | reverse complement strand
CGGTGACTTGGGACACCATTATTTTCCCAAGTGGCGACTCTGAAATTTAATAAATAAATCCCGTTCCGACTGTCCTTTAAATGGAAAAACTCCTTCCCTTTTGGTTATTATATCCCTTTCTCGGGGTGTATTAAAACCAAAAACAGGGCATTGTGCGAAAGCATATATGATGAGGTAAAAAAGGAGGTGTGACACGCGCAGCTCGCGAATCATGTGGTTACTACCTCGACTCTCCCGAGGGGGAGGATGCTACCTCTAAGGATTCGTCTTGATTTAGACTCCTGGTACGAGGATGTTTATCCCACAAGGGGTGGTAATTAGTTTTAGGCTTGTATACTTTTGCTTCGGTATCTTTTTTTTGTTATGGCGTGTACTAAAACCTGTCCATGTGGGCGAATATAAATGATTTTTGCTGTAATATAGATTTCTGCATTTGTCGCTTCGTCAGTTTGCTGCTTCTCCCTTGTTGTTATTTTTGTTCTATACTTAGTCTTCGCAAACATTGCCTTTAGAAGGTTTTGCTGTGGTTTAAGAGAGATCGAACCAATTGTCAATGGCCTTAGCCATTAGGATATTGCTTTGACTGTCATCGAAGTAGTATCCGTCGTGGTTTGAATGAGGTCGAAAAAATGTCGATGGCCTTAGCCATTAGGATATTGCTTCGACTATCGTCGAAGTAGTATCCGTCGTGGTTCGAAAGAGGTAGAAGAATGTTGATGGTCTTAGCCATTAGGATGTTGCTTTGACTATCGTCAAAGTAGTATCCGTCGTGGCTTGAATGAGGTCGAACCAATGTCGATGGCCTTAGCCATTAGGATGTTGCTTCGACTATTGTCAAAGTAGTATCCGTCATGGTTTAAATGAGGTCAAACCAATGTTGATGGCTTAGCCGTTAGGATGTTGCTTCGACTGTCGTCGAAGTAATATCCATCGTGGTTCGAATGAGGTCGAACTAATATCGATGGCCTTAGCCGTTAGGATGTTGCTTTGACTGTCATCGAGATAACATCTGTCGTGGTTCGAATGAGGTCGAACCAATGTCGATGGCCTTATCCGTTAGGATATTGCTTTGATTATTGCCGAAGTAGTATCCGTCGTGGTTCGGATGAGGTCAAACCAATGTTGATGGACTTAGCCATTAGGATGTTGCTTCGACTATCATTGAAGTAGTATCTATCATGGTTAGAATAAGGTCAAACCAATGTCGATGGCCTTAGCCATTAAGATGTTGCTTCGACTGTCATCGATGTAGTATCTATCGTGGTTCGAATGAGATCGAACCAATATCGATGACCTTAGTCGTTAGGATGTTGCTTCGACTGTCGTCGAAGTAGTATCCATCATGGTTCGAATAAGGTCGAACCAATATCGATGGCCTTAGCCATTAGGATATTTCTTCGACTATCATCGAAGTAGTATCCGTCGTGGTTCGAATGAGGTCGAACCAATGTAGATGGCCTTATCTATTAGGATATTACTTTGACTGTCGTTAAAGTAGTATCCGTCGTGGTTCAAATGAGGTCGAACCAATGTCGATGGCCTTAGCCATTAGGATGTTGCTTCGGATGTCATTGAAGTAGTATCCGTCGTGGTTCGAATGAGGTCGAACTACTGTCGATGGCCTTAGCCATTAGGGTGTTGCTTCGATGGAGATTTGACTTCCATTTATGTCGTGGAGATTTCTATTTACACAATGGAGATCGACACTTTTGTTCACATAATGGAGATTTTTGTTTATATAATGGAGATGACTTCTATTCACATAATGGAGATTTTTATTTATACAATGGAGGTTTCTATTCATACAATAGAGATCGACCTCTGCATAAGTAATGCAGATCAACTTCCGCATATGTAATTGAGGTCGACCACTGCATAAGTGATGGAGATCGACTTCCACGTACGTAATGGAGATCGACTTCTGCATGTGTAATGGAGATTGACTGGGGTAGTCCCTTCATTACTTCAGTCTAGAGACCGTGTTGCTGAATCGAGGTGATGAATTGCGTTCCTGATCCACGAGGCATCCCCTTCGCCGCCTCATTAAAAACCTCCCCAAGAAAACCCAATTAGGACAAAACTCAGGTGAGGGAAAAAGAGTATGACTTAGGAGAAGCCTCTTAGAAGTGGAAGTACTTGAGGTGAGCGACGTTCCAGTTATTTTGGAGTGGTTTTCCTTCCATTGTTTACAGTTGAAACGCTCCCTTATTCACGACTGCTGTTATTGTATACAGTCTGTCTCAGTTTGTTCTCAATTTTCCCTTATTTGGGTCTTTCGATGCCAGTGTCTTGGCCTTGAGGACGTAATCACCAACTTTGAGTGATATTACTTTGGCTTTTCTATTGTAGTATCTCTCTACCTGTTGTTTTTGGGCTATCATTATTATATGGGCCATGTCTTTCTGCTCTTCGACTTTGTCTAGGTCTTGTAACCTATTTTCATCATTACCTACTCCACTATCATGGAAGTATCTCAAGCTTGGATCCTCGATCTCAATGGTCATGACTGCATCATTCTCATAGAGCAGTGAATATGGCGTTTCTCCCGTGCTAGACTTTGGCGTTGTTCGGTATGCCCATAGTACTTCAGGCAGTAATTCGGGCCATAGCTCTTTAGATTCCTCGAGCTTCTTTTTCAATATGTTGAATATTACTTTGTTCGAGGACTCAGCTTAACCATTGGCTGCTGGGTGGTATGGAGTGGAGAGTATCCGCTTGATGTGTCATTTTTCGAAGAACTCGATTATTTTCTTTCCGATGAACTGAGGTCCATTGTCGCAGTTGATTTCTTTGGGGATGCGAAAACGACATATGACATTTTTCCATATAAAGGCGATGACTTCTTGTTCGCGTATTTGGGCGTACGCACCTGCCTCCACCCATTTGGAGAAATAGTTAGTTAAAACTAAAAGAAAATGTACCTTTCCTTGCCCACCTGGTAGGGGGCCGATTATTTCCATCCCCCATTTTATGAAGGGCCATGATGAAGTGACTGAATGTAGGAGTTCTCCCGCTTGATGTATCATGGGGGCATATTTTTGGAACTGCTCGCATCTTTGGACGTAGTCTGCTGCTTCTTTTTTCATAGTAGGCCAGTAATAGCCTGTACGGATGAGGCATCGGACGAGGGCACGGTTCCCAGTATGGGCACTGCAGTGGCCCTCATGCACCTCCTCCAATACTTGTCTTGTTTGGTAGGGTCTGAGGCATTTAGCAAGGGGGCCGCCAAATGTTCTTTTGTAGAGGTTATGATTCACCAGGCTGTATTGGGAAACTTGCACTCGGAGTTTCTTGGCTTCTTTTTCCTCTTCTGGGAGTGTTCCGTCCTGCAGATAGGATACAAAGCGGTTGCGCCAGTCCCAGGTTAAGTTCAAGGAAAATACCTCGACGTGATCTATAGCTGAATGGAGGAGAGTGACCATGTTTACTTTGTTAATGTTCTTGGTGGATGCGGATAGCTTGGTTAGTCCATCTGCTTTAATGTTTTGTGCCCTAAGTATCTGCTCGAGTCGGCATTCGTCGAATTCTGGCATCAGTTTGTGGATCTCTGATTGGTACTTTTGTAGTCTTTGTTCTTTAATTTGGAAAGTCCCGGTGACTTGATTTACGACAAGTTGAGAGTCACAGTGGAGGATGAGTCATCGGGCTCCGTACTTGAGTGCTAACTTCATACCTGCAACCACAGCCTCGTACTCGGCCTCGTTGTTAGTCATCTTGGGACATCGTATGGACTAGCGAATTACTTTGCCTGTAGGGACTTCGAGGATGAGTCCTAGTCCCGATCCCAAGGCATTCGAGGCTCCGTCAGCATAGAGGGTCCAAATGTCGGTGAGAGTGGAGGCGTGGAGGGCCTCTTGTTAAGCTTCTGGCAGAATTTCCTCACTAAAATCGGTGACAAATTCGGCGAGTACCTGCAACTTGATGGCAGTTCGCGGGTGCTATGTTATGTTATGCTCTCTGAGCCCATCTAGCGAGTCTGCCTGAAAGCTCGGGTTTATGCAGGATGCCCCTTAGGGGAAATGTTGTTATTACTTTTATGGGGTGACACTGAAATTATGGTCTAAGCTTTCGTGAAGGTACGACTAGTGCCAGAGCCAGTTTTTCAAGGTGTGGATACCTTGTTTCGGCATTGATTAAGGTCTTGCTGATATAGTAAATGGGGGATTGCATACCTTTATTTTTGCGGACCAAGACTGCGCTGACGGCGACTTCGGATACAACCAAGTATATGAGCACACGCTCGCCTGGGTCTGCCTTGATGAGTAGTGGTGGCAAGGATAGGTATGCTTTCAGTTTCCTCAAGGCGTCGATGCACTCTTCGTTCCATTGTAGTCCATGATCCTTTTTCAGTACATTGAAGAACTTGTGGCACCTGTCCGAAGATCGTGAAATGAACCTTGATAGGGCGGCTATTTGCCCCGTCAGCTTTTGTACCTATTTCTTGCTGTTCAATACCTCAGGTATCGTGTCTATGGCCTTGATTGGTTCGGGTTGACCTCGATGCCTTGTTGTGACACAAGGAAACCCAGAAATTTTCCTGAGGCCATGCCGAAGGCGCATTTTTCCGGATTCAGTTTCATGCCATACTGCTTTAATATCTCGAAGGCTTCTTTCAAATGACCGATATGGTCTTCCTTATTTGCCAATCTTACTAGCATGTCATCGATATAGACCTCCATTGTCTTGTCGAGCTATTCCTTGAACATCTTGGTAACTAACCTCTGGTATGTGGCCCCCGCATTCTTGAGTCCGAATGGTATCACCTTATAGCAGTAAGTCCTTTGGTGGGTAATGAAAGTTATTTTCTCTTGATCCTCCTCGGCCATTAGGATTTGGTTCTAGCCGGAGTAGGCATCCAAGAAACTCAGCAGTTTATGTCCCGCTGTTGTGTCGATCAGTTGGTCGATATAGGGCAATGGAAAGGAATATTTCAGACATACCTTGTTCAGATCGGCGAAGTCCACGCACATTCTCCATTTTCCATTTTTCTTTTTGACCATGAACACATTAGCGACCCATTGGGGGTATTTCGATTCTCTGATGGAGCCGTTGTCCAGTAATTTGTCCACTTCTTCACTGACTGCCGCATTAATTGCGACATTGAATTTCCTCCTCATCTACCGCACGGGGATCGACATTCAGCCTATGAGTGGCGATGTCTTTTGGAATCCCCGGCATATCTGAGTGTGAAAAGGCAAATATATCGGCATTGTTAGTCAAAAATTCACAATACTTACCTGGCTCAGAGAAATTGTGCCCCATATAAGCCTTTTTTGTGTCGTCGGCATCGTCCAGGTGTACCGTGTTGAGATCTTTAATAGTTTCTTTTCTACCTTCTACAACGTCGGGCTCTATGATGACTTCTGCTGGTGGGTCAGTTTTAACTCTCGACATGGCTGAATGCTATGCTTTTGCGCTTGCCCCTTTTAACTGCTTTGGTATGCGTGCAATATTGGGCGATCCGGTAGCATTCCTAGGCGGTACGCGGCTTGCCTTGAATGCCAAAAATTCCCTACGGGGTGAGAAAATTGATTACCTGATAGAAGCTTGAGGGGACGGCTCGCATGGCGTGTATCCACGGGTGTCCTATGATGGCATTATAAGCGGTTTCCTGGTCTATGACATGGAATATAGTTTCTAGCGTGACTCCGCCAGCCAGGACTGGTAGTGCTATTTCTCCAGATGTCCGCTCTACTGCATTGTTAAAACCCGTTAGTGTTATGCAACGTGGTATTATCCTATCCTCGAGCTTCATTCGCATGAGGACTCTTGGGTGGATAATACACGTGCCGCTTCCATCCTTTACCATAATTCTTTTCACATCTATATCAGCGATGCATAATGTTATGACTAAAGCATCGTAATGGGGGAAAGACAAACCGTCGATGCCTGACTTTTCAAAGATGATACTATCTTCGAAGCCGTCATACCGTTTGTGAGTGATTATTCGCTTCAGCTTATGCATGGTGGAGAACTTTACGTGGTTGATCACTAAGTCATCGCCACCGCCGATAATCATTTGTGTGGTACGTGCCAGTGATGGTGGCCTTGGTGGTTCTTGAGATGGGTCGCGTCCTCTGGCGAAGTTGACCTTCCCTTTGTCGCTGAGCAGTTCTTTCAGGTATCCCTGGTTCAGCATTCTGACCACCTCCTGTCGTAAACCTATGCAATCCTCGGTCTTATGTCCTCTTTCCTGATGGAATTCAAAGAGGACATTTGACCTTCTTGCATTTGGGTCCGACTTCATCTTTTATGGCCATTGTACCTTCGTACCCGGCTTCTCTAGTGCGTATACTATTTTTGAAGGGGAAACACGAAAGTTATGAGTAGATAATAACGGAGGCATACCTTTTTCGTTTCGAAGGGGCGCGATATGTCGCGGCACGACATTTGCATGCCTCGGGGGAGGCGGATTAAGGGTTCTGACATAGGGCTGATGCCTTTCTCTATTGAAGCGTAGGAACTGATCCCTTCATCTGTCGTTACGTCGATCCCTCCTTACCTCGGATTGTACTGACGTTAGTCGCTGGGTTGGACCGTTGAGATCGTCTTCATCCGCTCTTACTTCGGCGCAGTAGGCATTATGGATCTCCTCCTATGTCGTGGGAGGGTACTTCATGAGTCTGTTGAGTAACTTCTTGGTCGCCTTCGACCCGCTTCTGCTTAATCCGTTCAGGAAGGTTGCGACTGCTATCCCTTCTGACACATTTGGCAGTCCCATTCTTACCCTGTTGAACTGGGCTAGGAAGTCTTGAAGTCCCTCGCCCGCCGTTTGTCTGATGGTGAAGATATCGTTGACCCTAGCTTCAGCCTTCTTTTCTCCTGCATGAGCAGTAGCGAATTTATCCGCCATTTCCTCGAATGTTGAGATCCATCGTGCTGGTAGCTGAGAATACCAGGTTAGTGCTCCTCCTATCAAATTCTCACCGAAGTTTTTCAACAGCACGGATGTCACTTATTCTTTCAACAAGTCATTGCCTTTTACCAAGTGACGTAATGGATCAGGTGATCTTCTGGATCCGTGCTACCGTCGTATATTCTCAAGTATGGTGGCATTTTAAAGGTTTTCGGGATGGGGTGGGGAGCAGCTTTTTCACCGTACGGCTGCTCGACAAACCTTCTCACATCGCTTTTTGGCAGCAGCTTAGGGGTGCCGGGTATTTTGTCAACCCTTTCCCGGTGTTCTTTCATTTGGTCATGAAGTATCTTGTTCTCGTTTTCCATTTCTTCCACTTTATTTAGGATGGCTGCGAGTGTACCATCACTTGCATCGGTGGTAGTGCAATTGTTGATTGTTTGTATAGTGCTTGGCTCATCGGTGACAGCGACTTCCAACATCGACAAATCTCCGGTATTTCTTAGAGAGGGTTTTTCGAGCAGGTATTTAGAGCGCTTGTCAACCATTCCTCTAATAGCTTTTTGACAGCTGGTGGTGTTTCTCTCACCGTGGATGCTGAAGTTCCTCTTTCGCGCAAGATCGTCAGATCCTCGAGTATAGAGGCTGAGATCTCCCCCTCCGATGTACCTCTTGGTGTTATATTCTCGGTATCTTCTCTGCCAGCTTCGTTGAGAGAGTCTAAGAGGTTATTTGAGACGTTCGCTATCGCTTCCAACCTTGCTTCTTTCTCTGCCATCGCTGATTTCTATGGAGTGCGAAGGACAGAGATCGTTGCTTTTGATATCCTAGGTGAGAGCTACGATTTCGAATACAGAAATCCCCACAGACGGCGTCAAATTGTTTGATTCAAAAGATGTTAAAGTCTTTTTAAGCAAATCAATGAAAGAGATGAAAGGGTAAATCGTAGTCAGAGATAATAATACCCAGGATTGTTTCAATAATCAGAATAATAACAACAATATATGAATAAGAGAGAGATAGAGAGATAGAGAGATAAAGATTAGAGAGAGAATCAGTTTTTCTATTACCAGTTATCTTGTCTATTACAAGATTCGGATCCCCCTTTATATAATGGGGGGATCCAGATTTAATTCTCGGAACGACTATTATAAAGTCTGTTCTATAACGGGGCCGTCGACAGGTCGAGGTCATTTCCCCTCTTTCCCCTAGGTCATCCTCACATCGACTCATAAATCAATCAGTGATTGGTCGTATCGATCGGAAGGTACGATTGGTCAAATTCCACCCACACAGATAATACTAGAGAAATTAGGTCTTGTAGGGTTTGATGAAATGGAGGTACATGAGATTAATAAGTGAGAGAGAGTCACGGTTGGTGCTTGTGTGGATTTGGGTCTTTACAGAGGAATGCCTTCCGAAGAAGTGCGGACGTGCGTTGAGATTTTGGGAAAAGGGCTTTGATGTGGCAGGGAGAGAGTTGAAGTGCTTGGCTCGTTTGGGGAAAAATTGAGAGGGAAAATAAAACACTTGCATGTGCGCTATTAAAACTTTCAGTGTTGCGTCGGTTTCTTATTTTAGATTGTTAGTGGTACTTGTTGTGTTTATATTATTTTTTGCTCCGATTGTTTAGTATTTTTCTATTGTTCTCATTATCGATAATCATTTCTATTTATTTTTTTGATTGTTAGGTTGATGGCACTGTCTTATTGACGTATGTAGATAATATGATTTCATTGCGTCTTTTTCATCTCCTTATGTCGATAGTCTTTCGAAAATAATCTTTTTACCTTCCGGAGTAAGTATCGGTCTGATATTACTCGATTATTATTGTTGTAATGTTGAGTCGGTTGTTAGTCTAACCCCAGCAATTTGTATAACAATTGTGGGGGTTAAGTTACCGCTATAATTTGATGCAAATATCGGAGATTATAATAATCTCCCATACGGCCAATATTTAGCTGTTCTCTTTTGCGCTTTTCTACTTAAAAAGATATTACTGTACTTATTAAAATATATTTTTTGCGCCTTTTACTTTTAAAAAATGCAGTCTCTTATCCATATGGTGTATTTGTAGACGTAAAATGAAGTTTCAAAGTATTTGATAGAGATTACACGTAAGGGTGCAAGCTCCTACATATGCATGCGCCACATGCAGCTTTCCAACTGAAACGTGGCGACCTTAGCAAAGTTTATTAACAAATTCAGCTTATCATGAAACTAGATAATGTTGCAGTAGACGAGTATTGGAACAAATTCACAAGATTAAAACAATTAAGTGCAATATACGTAGGGAATACAATTGAAACTTCGGAAGTTAAAAATTTTGAAAGAAAATGTCGGGGGCCCAAGGAGCACAGCCAAAGGAATCTCGAACACAAACAACGTACGAATCAATAACAAGAGATGACAACAAGCCTCGAATGGACATTCATTCTCGTGAAGATGAAAAAGGGATCCAAATTGATAAAGTTCAAGACAAAGTGGAGGATGCAACCGGCAAAGGTGGTCCGGTTTTCGGCGCCGGTAAAGATGAGGACAAGAAACAGGATTTGGGTGTTACCGGCACCGGGGAGTAGAACTGTTTACTAGTACTGTTTTTTTTGTTGTTTTTTTTCCTTCTTCAAATTTACTTTCAGCTTATGTATGAGTTACGCTTTATCTTTTATCTAGTGTAAATATTAGGAGAGCTCTGTGCATATATGGTTGCTAGCCTTTTTTTTCATCCTAAGAATGTAGGCTGGCTTGTTCTGTACCTTAGTAGTTGTGGTTCTTTATAATCTATATATTGTATGTGTCTATACTGTCATTGACAAAGAAAATAGCTATTGGTAAGAAATTACGTCTTAGTCTATACGGTAAAATTTTGAGAAATTTTCATAAACTATTATCTTTTAGTGGTAATTAGCTATCTATAAATATCATTTACTATATTATGGATTGTAGATACGTTTTTTCTATTTATAAGATATATTAGATGTATTTAAGCTATTGTATTCACGAATACAGTAGAAAAAATATGCGTGAATTAGGGAAGTCCAGCTAATTAGTTATTGTATTCGAGTGTATTCGACTGTATTCATGACGTGAAATATGGAATTATAGTCGGATAGATTATCGTATTCGACTATATTTGATTATATTCACGGCGTGAAATAGGGGATTATACTGTTTTTAAACAGAAAGTAAATCAATTAACTTAATAGACTCCTAATATAACTCAATAAACTCAATTATAACATATAAAATTTATATTTTCAGTTATAAAAAAGATTCTCAACAGAAAAATATCTCAAAAACATAGCATCTTCAGAGAAATTATATAATATATTTGAATACATAATTATATTAATTGAAAAAAATATATGAATACATTTCGGGCATATAGCGAGATAGTGAATATAATGATATACATAAAATACAGCGGGATATATTAAAATAAAATAAAAAAGACAGTGAATACAATGAAATGCGTAGAATATAGCGAGAAATACATTGACTTACAATGAAAAAAAAGACAATGAATGCAATGAAATACATAAAAATACAGCGTCATACATTGAAAATATATTGAAATATAATAACAGAAATTCAAGTTGCTCAGCTCCAAACTCTGTCGTCTTTGTTAACCCTAATTTCGGCCAATTCGCCGTCGAGCAAAAACCCTGAATCTCACTATTCCCACTCATCATGTACAATAGTCGAGCAAAAACCATGGCAAGATGTTGTATATCATTTTCGAGGATTCGTCTCTCCGTTCGCGCCATTCTACATTTATTAAGTGGCGACGTAAAGCAGTTGAAGACGGCGGCGACTGTAATAAGTGATGACGGCGACTGTATGAAGTGGATCTGGGATGAGAATGTTTTCGTGACGAAGTGCAATAGAGAGAAATACTAGTAGCAACGGTCTGGAGGGTTCCGAAAAAGGGTTCTGAGAAGTTGGACTTAAAGTTACAGCCAAAAATAAAAATGGGGAGTTAGAGGAATTTGATGGGAAGTTGAAGAAGAAATTGTGGAAGGAATTGTGGAGAATTTTGATCTTTCAGAGAATGGCGTGTATCAAATAAGAGAGAAATAGAACGTGGAGTGAGAAGTTTGCATCAAATATAGTAATTATGTGTGAGAAAAATCTGAAAAAGGAGAGAGAAAAGATAATAAACAACGTATATAGTGGCTTAAAAGTAGGAGGTACCCAAAATTAGATATTTTGCTATAAATATTAAAAGGTATCTATATAATTTTTTTAAATGGTATTTATTTAAAATAAATAAGGTGTTAACCTTTGCTATAGGAGGTAAAAATTTCTAAAATTTACTCCCTCAGTTTCTTTTTACCCTTAAAATAGATAACAATTAAATTAATACGTGGTTGTAAGGATATGTGGGTTGATTTAACACGTATAATCAAGAGCGTTAAATAAATGGTTAAAGGTACTAGGAACAACCAAACCACTCATAATGTTATGGCCTAGCTTGAACCTGGATTGGACAATAGTTTTTGTTCTCGGTTGAGCTTGGATTCGAGGTCAATCAAGAACAAAGAGCAAAAACAAAGTAGAGATTGTTTTATAGCGGGAAATCAGAGAAATAATTTTATATTTCTTTCATATGCGTGTTACACTGTGTCTTGAATGAAAAAAAGTTTTCCCTTTATATAGTAGGATAATTTTATTCCTAATACAACTCTAAAAAAGGGCAAAATTCCTCATCTCTCATCAATTACTGATATGCTATTGATATTGGGAGAGATTCACGCTGTGATATTCGGTTGGGAGCGGATATCACGGCCTTCTATTAGTCGGGTGAAATCGTTTGTAGTGCTTTTTGAGGCTTGGGAGCTCATTCTGGGTTTGGGGAGTGTTGTCTTTTCAGGTCCGGTGGCAAACACTCCATTCGGTCCCAAGTACGAGGAGTCCCCGGCTTCGACTCTGATCCCCATATCTTTGCTTCGTTTGACCCACCGGAAAATCGGGGTATATATTACCTCTAGTTGTACCCGTATATAGATAGTCCCCTTGTTTCCTAGAGAGTAGGTTTGCTGATACGATGGAAGACGATAGATGAACTCCGATTCCTTCCTTCGCACATTACGACCGAGATGTCAGATAAGCTGAAACGTCTCATCTGTCATGCTGTTCTGACTTCGAACACATGTCATTTAATGGATGGTTACATTCAAATGCGAAACGTCACGAATTCCCTTTACAAAAGCTTCGCCCCCCTTTACTTCCTTCACTTTACCCTAATGTTTACCTTCGAACTCCTCCAAGGCTTTCGACTTTCTCAAATCATCATATTTGGTTTCTTGAACCTTTATATCTTCATCTTCAACCTCCAAACCTTCATACATTTTCTTGGATTTTCAACCTATAACCTTATATCTTCACTTCCAAAACTCAAATATTCATACATCTTCTCCAAATCTTCATATATTTTCCAGATTTACGATGTCCAAGACTTCTAAATCAGTTCCTCAGCAGGTTGCCTCTTCATCTTCCCACCTGACCACAGAGACAGCTGCTCCTGAGGTGGTTACTCTCGAGACGGTTGCTCCCGAGGTTGTTGCTCCTGAAGCGGTTGCTCCCGAAGTGGCTACTAGCGAAGCGGCAGAGCCCCCCATGAAAAGCTTTATTCTCGGGGGCTGCTCAATCGCAGATGTCTTCAAAGTCGAGAAGGCCTCATACAAAAACAAGACCGAGGTGAAGGGGCATCATGATATATATGATCTATTATAAAAGATACCCTTCACACAATCCGAGAGGACGGTAAATAGGGAGGTAAGGACGTGACAGTCCCCGGGCTTGAGGATGATATTATCACTTATGTAGAAGGGAATTTAAGTGTTTATACGTATCCCCACACTAAGATCGGTAGACCTAGTAGTTTTGGCCTTCAATAAGAGATACGAGGTGTGCCTTGGGCAAATCCACTCGTCTCTTTGGAGGATCGTGGCCCTCCTACATTATTTAGTGAACAACACCGAGTCTTCTCAGTTCACCCTTAACCACCTACTCGGTCTATAAAGTCCCTAGATTTTCCGAGGGGAGCTAATCAAGCTTACTCGCCGGGTCAACAAGGTCCCTTTTTCAAGGATCAATGAGGATTGAGATCGAGGCTGGCAAGGGCGCTTCGTTCGTGGTGAAGACTAATGATTTGATCCCTCCTTAGTTCCTTCCATTTCCCGAGAAGTGGAATGGACTTCGTAGTGTAGTCTTTCCTTAAGTGTCAAGTCTCTTTTGTTCCCTTTCTCACCATCAGTATTTCTGATCGTGCAACGTTGCTCGCATTCCCAATGATGTCCCCTGCATCAAGTAGAGGATCGAAGGCATCTGCAAACAGATGTCGTACTTTGAGCGCTCGTGGAGCAAGCTTTTGAAGGGCGATGGGAGGCCTGTCTCATGGTAAGGCTCTTCTCAGAATAGTTACTATTACACCCGAACTTACATAACGCTGATCTTTTCTCTTTCTTTCGCAGGTTTCCCTAAGACCACCGAACTTAGGTCGTTGGAAGGGGGAGAGGATGTGTCCCTATCCATTGATTCCTCCGTTACAAAATAGCCCAAGGATGCCGTAGGGGAGAAGAAGAAGAGGAAAAGAAAGTCTTCGGGCTCCCCGGGTCCCGAGGTGAAGCCAAAAAAGTGGGCGGCTTCCCAAGCTCGTAAGCCTAAGAAGAGCACCAACTCCTAGGTGCCAGAGTCCGACTCACTAAACCAGCTCAGGGATGAGTCTGAAGAAGACGACAACTTTGTCGCTCACGGATCGACCGTTACCGGGGAGCAGGCGGAGGCCCAGAAAGAGAGCCATGAGCCCGATCTCCGTCTGAATCAAGAGGCCGAAATAGAGATAGGTGCTGAGACCTCCCAAGAACCCACTTCTGCTCCGAAGTAAGTGACCGGTGTGATAAATATCGTGGAGATGCCCTCCCACGTTGAGTCCATGCTTGAAAAGGCCCAAGCAGGGAATGATAAATCAAGTGAAGGAGTTCATGGTGCAGAAGACCCTTTCCACTCCTTCTTCCATGGCATGGACATGTCCATTTTGGAAGATTTTTCCGGGATGGGCGACCTAGTGATCCCGAAGAAGGACATGCCTTCGGAAATTGGCAGACCGAGCTCGAGCCCAAAACTGGTGAAGCAATTTCCTGCTCTGAGTGTGGACCTCGATCGCGAGAGAACATTCATTCTTATGGTCCTAGAGGATGCTCAGGTTTTATCTGCTCCATGGGCATAGCTAGCTACATCCGATGTTTGGTGACCGAATAAGACTTGGCAAAGATGAACGAGGTACACGCGTCGAGTCTTTTCAACGAGTCGCAACAGACGCTGAACTGGGTAAGGCATAAATACTCCTTTGTGAATTTCATTTAGGTTTCAATATCTCTTATTGTTTTCGTTGCTTTGCAGGCCTCGTTGCTTCACCACGAGATCTTCCTCTGGTACCGCTCCGAGATCAACCAACTTGAGTTTGAGTTCAAGGATCAGGCTTGAAAGAATGATATGTACAGGCTCCTCAGTGAGCAATAAGATGGGGTCATCAAGGATCTTCAGGCCGAGCTGGACAGTGATCAGAAGGAAGCTTCGACCTTGAGGCGGGAACACGCCGACCTGTTTGAAAATGTAAAGGTCTTAGAAGCTAAAAATTAGGATCTAGTCGTGGTGACTAACAATACAACCTCGTAGGACCAATGAAATATCTACCTGATCGACCAACTTCGAGCCGAGATGAACGACGTCCAAGCAATAGCCAATGGGTGGAAAGCAAAAGGACCTGCTGGCTTCGAAGAAGAAAATTGCCAAGGTGAAGCTAGCATTGGTAAAGGTCCAACTTCGGGTGGCGAAGGAGAAAGATGAAAAGTGGTCTCACCCGAATGACGATCTCCGAGCACAGGTGAGCTCGGTTGTCACAGAGTGGGACTACCTCGGTAGAGAATACGAGAAAATAAACACCATGTTGGATACAACCTCCGCTAATGCTTAATAAATGGTGGCCCAATACAATGCCGATGTGGAGGCAGCCGAGGTTCTCCTGAAGGCGAAGGCCGAATATATGAAGCGGCTATCCCAAAGAGAGCCCTCGAGGAGATCCATGCCATAGGTTTTTACCTGTCGGCTGAGATCGAGGAAGCCAAAAAGTTTGAGGCTGGGGCAAAGAGGCTTTATGAGCTAGAAGGTGACGAAGGATCTGAGGGTTCCGAGGGATCGGAGGGATACAAATGCTCCGAAGGTTCTGGCGACCAGTCGGGCATTGGCGAAGACTAGGCGTAGATACCTTAGTGCTTTTTTAGTTTTTGTCTTATGTACATCTTTTGTTTATTTTGAGGCGTTTTTATTGGGCCTTTGTAAGTATATTCCAGAATATATATATATATATATATATATATATATATATATATATATATTT
>MU674226.1:12760-37915 GCA_026770625.1 Nicotiana glauca | reverse complement strand
CCCCAATCCAAATCCGTTAACCATTTGCTTCGAATCAACCTGCATCGTCTCGAATCTTCATTTGAAGATTCGAGCAAAACTGGAACCTACCCCAACCAAGCCTAAATTCACACCCTAGCACCCCCTGACCTCCCTCGTGCCCAAACCACCTTTGGTTTGGTTCGAATCAGACTAGAACCGTTCGAACCACAAATCGAAACCCCAAGAACCCTAGAAAACCAAAGGCTGAAATTTGTCCAGATTAAAAGAGTTTGGGGGCCTAACTGACCTTAGTCGAAGTGTTCTTAGTCGAGAACACTCGATTAAGGTTCGTTCGACCTCAAAAAATCCAAGTCCGAGTTGGTCCCAAGGTCGTTTGTTTCTGATTTTTGTCACTGAGGTATTTTCCTTTCCTTTTGTTCTATTTTTGTTCTATTAATATCTGTTTATGCGTTTAGTTTAGTTTTATGGATTTTTCAATTTTTATCAATTGTTCTGTCCATCTCCAACCAGACCTTTTATTTGGTCAAGCTCTTCTGTTCGTTTAAGTATATCTTATAAGCTATATTCGATTTGAATAACTTCGTCGAATAGTTAGTTTATAAGTTCCTTGTTTTGTCAATACAACTGGAATCACTTATTGGTCTGTTTTAGTCTGTTTGTTTGTGGTTAATTTCTATGTGTTATAAACTGTCGAATCGATTAAGTAAGTTTCGTCCATTAGTCTGTTCTTGTAGTTAATTCGTGTTTGTGTTAAGTCCAAGAAGGTTATTTTCTATGTTTGGTTTCTCTGATCCTTGTTTTTATTTACTGTTCTTTGTTATCAATGGTTTAGTTGTGTTTATTTTGTCCCCTTTGTATGTTGATGGATTCTCCATAATGAATGCAATGGTCAGTTTAAAATCAATATAGTTAATGGCTAGGAATGGTCGATTGGTTATAGCTGTCTAAGATAGAAATCACAAGGTCTTCATGGGGATTGGGATAAACAGTAAGAACAGTGGGATTCCAGGGGTAATTTGGGGAATTGAAAAATGGGAAAATGGTTTGAAATTAGTAGTCTGTCAGAGGGTACTTAATTAAACATTAAACTAATAGTTGTTTAATAATGATAGTGGGATGTGAATTGGAGTAGTATGGGAAGTGTTGAATATTATAGTGAGCCCATAACAATGAGATTAATAATGAATAAAACATATGTTAGTGGGGTACTAAGGGGATGGGCAGAGTTTTATTCTAATTTCTCTGAGTTTTCCCAGGGCACTAAGCAGTCTGTTTCTTGGCATAAATAGGAGTCATTTGGGACTAACTGGGGGGGGGGGATTTTTTTTTTGGACTCTAAAAAGTTAAGAGTTAGAAAAATTTGAGTTGGCTGGATTTTGAACATTAGAAATTCAGCATTGTGAGCTTAGAAAGTTGGCTGACTTTTAATACAAGAGTTCAGTTTTAGAGAGTGAAAACATGCTGTCTTTTGTCCTGAGATCAGTAGTTTGAGAGTGTTCTATTTTGAGTGTTAAACAACAGAAAATCAGAACTTTCCATTGCTTTTTTTGCACTTCTGGTTTATCCTGTTCTGTTTGTGATTGCTGGTTTATTTCTGGGATATTGCTGGGGGTGTCATTTAGTTTGTTTCCTGAGTTTGGTTGGGTCATTTGTCACTGTTTCATTGATGTGTTTGCTGGAATTCTGCTGGTATTTTGAATCTGTTGCTGGGCCAATCTGTTACTGTTGCTGTTGCTGTGTTGTTTGCCATTGCTGGTTGATTCTCATCCCCCTCTTCTTCTTGTATTTCAATACCAGGTACCCTACCCTGAACCACATTGATGTAAGCTCACTGAAGTTTTAAATGAAATGTTCGAAGGGTTTAATGTTCAACTTAAAACTGTCTGCATTTTAATTGATAGTAGTTATATGTTTTCCTGTTGTATAGATGGTAGTTATGTGTATAGTTAAAACTGTTTCTTAAGGTAGGTTACCTGTAAAATGTTGTATAATATTGAACTGTTGAATTGAATCCTTGAAATGGCGTGAACAGTAGTTAGTTCAGCATGTGTGTTTAACTTGAGCAAACTGTTAGATTGTTAAACTATTAGATGTGTGTTTTGTATGAATTTAATAGTTAAATAGTCTCAGTTGTTATTGCATATCATTAGTGATTAAGGATAGTTCTAGTTTTAAATAATTGTAAACAATAAAAGTGGTTCTGAATTTCATACGGTTAATTCCATTAGTCTCAATCATCTAAAAATGTTAGTTCAAATCAACTCGGAGAATGGTTAGTTTGTTTTAATATTTTTGTCAATCTCGTATGCATATTATAATTTCAGCTTTAGTAGTTCGCTTATTGAATAAGGCACGAAACAATTTTCCATTTTTACGAGTTCGAGTGCAATTTTCCGTTAGCATCTATTGTAATATGATAATTAATAAGAGGCCCGAACTTGTCAAGCATGTAAATCAATTAGGACTTTTTCTTCTTTCAATTTTTAGAGACGACCAAAAATAGAAAAATATAGTCACTTTAGGATTATCCTTTTAAAATAAACGAGATGAGCCTCGCCAAATAGAACGCACAAGCTGCGGGGCCCTCATGAATGTATATATTAAAATACTTAGATTTCGGGACGGGCTGTTTAACAAATTTCACGGCCTTCCCCAAAATAATAATGCGTTAGTCTCTTTAGGCGCGTCTTTTATAGTTTTACCTTCCTAAGTTCGGGTGTCCATTTCATGCGACCCAAATCCAAATCCTAAAATTTCCAATAAAATGTGTCGAGGATCCGGGTGCATTTCATGTGACGTGATCCGAAAACACATTTTAAACGACGTTCAATTTTTCTTAAAATTAATTAAAAGCGGTTAAAAGTTAAAATTTGCACATAGGTTAAAGCATGTTATAAAATCAGATAATTAAGCCGAATATGACAGCTGAGCGACCGTGCTAGAACCACGGAACTCGGGAATGCCTAACACCTTCTCCCGGGTTAATAAAATTCCTTATCCAGATTTTTGGTTCGTAGACTGTAATATAGAGTCAACTTTTTCCTCGATTCAGGATTCAAACCGGTGACTTGGAACACCATAAATCTGTCAAGTGGGGACTCCAACTCTTAATAAACCAATCCCGTTTCGATTGTCCTTTAATTGAAAAAAATCCCTTTATTACACCCTTTACGGGGTGCGAAAAAGGAGGTGTGACAGCTCTGGCGACTCCACTGGGGATACAAACCCAGAACTTTTGGTTCAGGGTTTAGAATTCGAGCTTGGTATATGTGTTGTATTTGGCTTGTATATTATCTGATTTTTGTTATATGTTTGGGCCTAATGTGGTAAGTGTTGCTTTTACCGCTTTGATATTTTGTGAACTGTATATAAGCTGTGCCGAAACCCATCTCCTCTCTGATTCTTCTAAATCATGAAGAAGGGTGCACTTCGTGTGACTTCTTTTCTGCATAGAGTCTACTCCAATTTTAGAACGAGGTTGGGATAAGTTGCTAAGCCAGTGAAGCTTCTGTATTCCCGGTATGCTGCCCCCCTCCGACTTGAGTTGTCCGCTCGGGTAAGCCAGGTCTAGAACAATAAATCCAGGTTTTAAACCTAGAATAACAAAGCCTCATGCCGGATCCCTAGTAGGAACGTTTATTTGCATCATGTGCATTTGACTTAGGGGACTCAACACAGGGGTTGGGTCCGTCTAGGACAAGCAACCTGAAGTGAAAAGACCATCCTGCTGCATCCTGTTTGGTTTATGCATTTATTTGTTCAGACTTGCATGCAGACCGACTTACGAAAATTGGGAATGCTAGAAAATCATGGAAAAGGAAAATAGCAGTGTATAGATAACTACTTATTTTCAAAAAAAAACCAATGCCCAAGTAGTGTCGAAACTCCGCCAAAATTTTGGAAAAAAAAATTGGAAAAAGAAAGAAGTGGTGTTTTCGAAAAGATAGGAGTCTTGTTTTTTTAAATCTAGTTCATTTTTCCTTGCCCGAACTACGTCGGTTTTATTATCACTGGATTAGAGATACGTAGGCAACCCTCATCGGGTCCAACTTCCCCTTTTTGCAAAAATAGCCAGAAAATATCAAAAATTTTAAGTCGGGCGATGCCGTTGTTGTCAAAAATAGCCAAATGTTCCCGAAAGGGACGCCGAAGGGCTGACTTTGCATAAACGGCCGTTTTTGGTCATTTTGGATTTTTGACCAATTAGCCCTCACAGCCTTAAAGTCTTCATCCCCGAAGTGCTGAAAGGCCGTGTTCCGAAAATCGAATCTTTCTTTTTAAATTAAGAAAATCGTCAAATCATTTTTGAGTCAAATAAATTTTTACTTTTTGTTTAAATCACCTTAATAAATGTGCAGGATGAGCACAAGTGAAAACAAACCCTTCACCGTTTTTACCGAGGTCCCTCTCCAGCTCCATATATGGTGGAACGATCTGGAAAAAAGCAGCAAAGAAATAGTGGTCAGAATCTTGGGGGTCTCATCAATCTACAAAAAGTTAGGGCAAGGCCGGATGTCATCGATGCTTTAATACCATTTTGGGACCCGACCCAAAATGTGTTTCGCTTTGCGGATTTTGAGCTTACACCTACACTGGAGGAAGTAGCAGGTTATGGGGGTATGAATGGGAATCTGAGAAGTCAGTATCTGTTGTCACCAAGGGCAGTATCTCCACACCGCTTTCTGGAGTTGTTAAATATCAGCCGGACTGTGCAAAATAACGATTTATCAAAAAGATGCTGCGCTCTTCAGTTCTTATATCAGCGTTATGGTAATCCCCATGGTTTTGACAAGTCAAATTTGGGACTGACTCATGCCGAAAATAGAGGTAAATGGGAAGCAAGACGAACTTTGGCATTCATAACGGCATTCTTGGGAATCATGATTTGCCCACGAGACGACAAAAAAATAGAGATAGGTCTTGTGGGGATGGTCGACGTCGCAATGAAAAGGGCTGACAACACTATAGTTCCCCTGATCTTATCGGAAATGTACCGAGCATTGACTATGTGTAAGGAGGGAGGAAGTTTTTTCCAAGGTTGCAATCTATTACTTCAGCTGTGGATGCAAGAGCATCTCTATCATCGGGTAGGGCACATGAACTACGGACTGACCGATTTAAGCTGCATTGAAAAATTCGAGAAGTGGGTAACGGGTGTCGCATTCCCCGAGAGTACTGAAGATTGGTTTGTACGACTGAAATCCCGGATGGCGGACCAAATTGAATGGGCATTCGGGTAGTTGCCCGCCACTGAAGCAGTATACATGTCGGCAAAAGAATGTTATGTACCTTTGATGGGTGTCCGTAGTATCCAACCATACGCTCCCCATCGGGTATTGCATCAATTGGGAAAGTTCCAGGTTGTCCCTAATGATGATTTGAGCAAGCGTGTCATCGAGCTAAGTCCGAAAGCCACGTTCCCGGAAGATACAATTTGCAAGCTGTGGCACGAATGTAGATTCCTTGAGCCCAAAACTATGGTACGAGATTTGTCCAAAGGCGAGGTAGACCCAAAGTATGATGCATGGTTCGGGAAAAGATTCCAGACTCATCAGAGGCCTGCTAAAAGGGCCTATGTCTAGCAATTCATGGATGGCTCGCAAGGACAATGGGTTTGGCTGGCAAGAGAAGAAGGCTATCGAGTTGAAATTGGTAAGCTGAAACAGCAAATTGCGGACCTGAAATATGAAAATAGCTTGCAAGTTGATGCTGATACGGGAGAAAAGAATAGGTTGACCCAAGAAAACAAGGCCCTGAAAGCCCAAATCCGACGAGTCAGAATAGATGCCAACAACCAATAGAGAAGTCGGGTCGACAAAAGGATGATAGCTTGGTTGAGAAATCAGTTCATTGAAAGCCGAGAGGGTTTGGAAAGGGCAGATGCTAGCATAGCAAGAATTCGAGCCAGATGGGCAAAAGGTACAGTAGCGCGAACAAAGCACCTGCAGCAAGTGAAGAGGGATTATGAAGGGACCATTGCTATATTAAGAGAAACAAATTTCACTCTCAAAGAACGGGTCTTTAAACAAGTGCGAGATGCCAGAACTGACAGGAAGCGCTGCTATGACTTGATGGCACGAATGGAAGAACAAATGGATAAGTTCCAGGATTAACTCGCTGACAACACTCAAGTGCTGGGAGAAAAGAATCAACGAATAGAACAACTGCTTATGGAAAGGGATAGAATCAGGGGTAGAATCGAAGAGATCAGGCACTACATCACCATGAGGTGCCTAGCGTGTGAGAAATTCCCGTACTAACCTCTTTGCTTCAGTCATGGGCTACGTCCACGAGATCATGGAAGAATTGAAAAGCTTGAAAAGGGTCCTTGCACCCAAGCCCGCGGAAAGGCCGAACGATGCCCCGCGGGCACCAAAATTCAAAGCCTTAATGTATCCCTAGTTCAATTCTGTACTTGTTGGTTTTTCAAGAGTCTGTTGTCTACCCGTCTGTTCTCTTTTCACATCGAATCATGTTAGTAGTTTGGAGTCTGCATTTTGTTTTTCCTTTTCCAAATGTGTAGCTTGTAATAGCATATTTCGGTAATGAAATGAAAGATTCCAAAAATTTTGTGTCTTTATTTTTACTTGTGGCAGAACTACGCGCGGTCTGATTCATGCAGGGACGTGATACGTAGGCAATCCACATAAGATTCGACCACTACTAAAAGAAAAAGAGAAAAGCCAAAGTGAATAAAAGAAAGGAAAAGAAAGAAAGAAAAAGAGAGAAAAGAAGGCAAATAAAGGAAAGTTTCTGAAACACTTAAATGAGGCACAAGTAAAATAAGCCAGGATGATGCATGCGGTCAGAGCAAAGACATGTTAGAAATGGTTAAACTGCCTAGGAACACTGCATCCCCCAACGTGCAATTGCAATATATGTGAAACTCTAACGCTGACAAGTTTGTTGTTTTCTAAAGATTTCAAAACAGTTAGTTTGTTAGAACGTTCTAGCAGATTACCATTATCAAACAAGATCCAAAGGGCCCATACTAAGAATCATGACTAGTTCAGACCAAAGTGTTGAGGAGGAAAGGAGGGGGAGTCAAACGCTGAAGGAGGAAATGGATAAGATGAGACATGAGATAAAAGAAATGCAACTAGCCTTGGCTAGGGTGCAAAAGGGGCCCGGACCACCCGTTACTCCTACTCTCCCACCAGGACACGCACCGAAATACCCTCCCCATGGCCCGTCTACATGCCTCCCAAGTCACCACTACTATCAGGGAAGAAATCCCTATGATCCCCAAGCTCCACCACCCAATCAGAACCTTCCCCCACCAAATGTTCCCGTTTTTGTGGCACCCCCACCAGCCACGCTACAAAGATCTTCTAGTGAGCTGCTGTTTCAGGCTCACGATAACCAATATTACCCCCCTGAACCGACATTCAAATCACCCGAGCCACATGCCTATAATCCCCACTTTGAGGTCCCGGCAGAGATTGAAAAGCGGCTAAGAGCCCAGAGCAGGACGAAGTGCTTTGAAAATTTAAAAGCCTGGAGCAGTCCTTCAGGAACATGCACGGGTTAGGCAATCAGGTTAGCGTGGCCTACAAGGACCTGTGCCCTTTCCCTGACGTTCAATTGCCGGCAGGGTTCAAGATGCCAAAGTTTGATCTATACGAAGGGCACGACGATCCAATGGCACATCTGCGAGGTTTTTGCAGCAAGATGAGAGGAGTAGGTGGTAAAGATGAGCTGCTGATAGCTTACTTTGGTCAAAGTCTGAGCGGGTCTGCACTGGAATGGTACACAAGATAGGATCCGAGTAGCTGGTACACCTGGGACGATCTAGAACAAGAACTCACAGGTCCCTTTCAGTACAACCTTGAGATCGTCCCTGACCGTCTCACATTGCTGAAACTTGAGAAAAAGCCCGGGGAAAATTTCTGGGAATTTGGGTTCTGGTGGAGAGAACAGGCAGTAAGAGTTGATCCTTCGATGAGAGAGGGGGAAATGGTGGACTACTTTTTGCTGACTCTAGAGCCAACTTACTTTGGCCACTTGGTGACGTCAGTTGGCAAATATTTCAACGAGGTGGTGAAAATGGGCGGTATGATCGAAGAGGGACTTAAGTCCAATAAGATCCTGAGCTATTCGGCAATTAAAGCAACCACTCAGGCCATTCAGAGCGGCATGGGAGGTGCGCTCAAGAAGAAGAGAAGAGAAGAGGTCGCAACGGTAGAGGCAGGCAATTGGTCCAGACCGAGAGGTCCTTCCCCTTGCTACCAATCAAGACCCCATCACCCAAATTACCCACACACTCCAAATTACCCTCCACGACCCTACTACCCACTACAAGAACCACATTTCTCCGTCCATCAAGCCCAGACATATACCAAGCCTCCGGCTCGCCCGCAATGGCACGCGCCAGCTCCACAAAATACATATCCACCACCAAGGGCCTACAGTAACCCTTCAGGGCCAGGTTTCCGGGGGAATCAGGCTTTCAGAAATGAAAGGGTGCAAAGGCAGAGAACCTTCACTGAGTTGGGAGAAACCTATATTGCTCTGTTCCACAAACTGAGGTAGTTAGGCCTCTTAAGTCCTGTCGAGCCCAGATTGCCAAATCATTTTCCCAGAAATATAGACCACTCGGTAAGCTGTGAATATTGTTTGGGGGCTCCCGGACATGATACCGAGAAGTGTTGGAAGTTAAAAACTGCAGTGTAAGATCTTATTGACAATAATATGATCGAGGTTCAGACACCAGAAGCACCCAACATCAATTAGAACCCATTGCCAGCACACCACGAAGCCCACATGATCGAACTTGTGCACGAAGGAGAGGAGTTAAAGAAACCCTCACAGTCAGTAATGATGATCCGTGCTAGTCCAAAAGAAAAGTCGACCGGCGGGGAAGTGGTGGTACAGTTGGAAAAGGTAGATGTCAAGCCGGTGGTGGTGATGGGGAAGAGTTTGCCTGTTGTCGCAAAGAATCCAGAGCCGGCCAAAGTAACGGTGCAAGGGAAACCGAGCAAGCCAGCATGCATAGGGCCAGTTGTTATCAGGCCAGTACCGCGGTTGCCGATAACCAGCGAGAAAGCCGTGCCATGGAGCTACAGTCAAGCGATGGTAATGTATAAGGGGAAGAAGGTTGTGGAAGAAATATGTGAGGCCCAGGGGTTAACTCGTTCGGGAAGGTGTTTTGCTCCCGTAGAGTTAAGAAGGTCCAACCCAGCGGCGGTAAAGAATCCAGTGATGGAGGAAGAGGCTGAGGAGTTTTTGAAGAAAATTAAGGCACAAGACTACTCCATTGTGGAGCAGTTAAGAAAGACCCCAGCACAAATTTCGTTACTATCATTGTTGATCCATTCCAGCAACCATTTCCAGGCACTGATGAAGATCCTGAACGAAGCCCATGTTCCAAACAAAATCTCTTTAAACCACTTGGAGAGGATAGTGCACAAAATCTTCAAAGTAAACCGAGTGACATTTTCTGATGATGAATTGCCAATAGAGGGTACAGAACACAACAAAGCCCTCTACTTGACCATGAAATGTGAAGAATCGGTGGTTACTCGGGCATTGATTGATAACGGGTCGAGCGCCAACATCTGTCCTTTATCTACTCTGAATAAGCTGAAGGTTGATAATGATCGGATTCACCGGGACAGCATCTGCGTCTGAGGTTTTGATGGGAGTGGTACTGACACAGTGGATGATATCATACTGGAATTGACCATTGGTCCAGTGGAATTCACCATGGAATTCCAAGTGATAGACGTGGCAGTATCATACAATCTTCTGTTGGGTCGACCCTGGATCCATGCCGCCAAAGCAGTGCCTTTTACATTTCACCAGATGGTGAAATTTGAGTGGGGCAGGCAAGAAATAGTGGTGCACGGGGATGAAGGTACATGCACTTTGGGTGATGCCATTGTGCCATTCATAGAAACCGATGACGACAAAGGCCCATGGGTTTACCAGATTTTTGATGCAGTCTTAGTAGATAAAATTTCTGAAAGCGAGGACCTTCCACTTCCCAGAATTGCAGCGGCCACCTTCATGATAGCCTCAGAAATGTTGAACAGCGGGTTTGTACCAGGAAACAGTTTGGGGGTTGATTTGCAGGGTATTATCCAGCCAGTTTCTTTGCCCAAGAATCTGGACACTTTTGGGCTGGGATTCAAGCCTACCGCAGCAGATGTAAAACGGGCTCGAAAGTTGAAGAAGAGAGTTTGGGTGCTTCCCAAGCCGGCTCCGTGTCTCTCCAGATCCATTGTTAAAGCAGGTAGCAGAAGTTTGTCGGTCACGAAGGTTCTCGGACCACTGATTGGGTCAGATGGAGATTTGAATCAGGGTTTTGAAAGGCTGTTCGCCAACGTCAACGTGATAGAAGCTGGAGAAGGGTCCAGTAGGGCAGATATACAGTTTGTGGGGCCTAGGGCAAATATCAACAATTGGACGGCTACTCCCCTTCCTACCCGGAGGGAGTCTCGGTAGTGGGCTCTGATTTTTCTTTCTTGTTTCTGGATTATTCCATGGTTGTAATCCAGTTTTTGTCTTATTTTTGTATTCGGCAAAAGTGTGAAACTCTGTTATCCCGTATTTTAATAAAGTGAAAGTTTTCTCTTCTTATTTTGTTTTAATTTTGTTTTCTTCTTTTCTCTTTCTGAATAGTTCTCTTTATACTGGTTCTAATGACAAGGCATGCACAACGGATCTTCAGCCTAGTCTAAAAAATCAATCTGATTCTGAACTAATTTTGCAAGAGGTTGATTATGATGATGAATTGGAATACGATGAGGGTGAAGCCTTTGAAGAGATAAACAGAGAATTAAGCCAGTTCGAAGAGAAACCTAAGCCCAATTTGAATGACGCTGAAGCTGTCAATTTAGGGAATGCCGAAGATGTCAGGGAAACCAAAATAAGCATCCACATTGGACCAGATATCAGGGAAGAACTAATCAAAACACTCATTGAATTCAATGACGTTTTCACATGGTCGTACGATGACATGCCGGGCTTAAGCACCAATCTAGTGGTTCACAAATTGCCCACTTACCCGGCATGCCCTCCCGTCAAGTAGAAATTTAGGAAGTTCAAGACAGACATGAGTGTGAAGATTAAAGAAGAAGTAACCAAGCAGCTGCAGGCAAAGGTTATTCGCGTCACCCGATATCCTGATTGGTTAGCTAATGTGGTGCCAGTGCCGAAGAAAGATGGGAAGATCAGAGTATGTGTCGATTACCGCAATCTGAACAGGGCAATCCCAAAGGATAACTTTCCATTATGCAACACCCATATTTTGATCGATAATTGTGCCGGACGTGAGATCAGATCTTTTGTGGATTGCTATGCTGGGTATCATCAGATTCTGATGGATGAAGAAGATGCGGAAAAGATGGCATTCATTACGCCGTGGGGAACTTATTGCTACCGAGTAATGCCATTTGGTTTGAAGAACGCCGGGGAAACGAACATGAGAGCAATGACTACTGTGTTTCATGACATGATACACAAAGAGATTGAGGTGTACGTGGATGATGTGATCATAAAATCCAAGCGTCAGGAAGACCACGTAGCAGACCTAAGGAATTTCTTCCAAAGACTTCGAAGGTACGATATTAAGCTCAACCCGGCCAAATGTGCATTCGGTGTTCCATCTAGGAAGCTATTGGGATTCATTGTCAGTCGATGAGGCATTGAGTTGGACCTGTCAAAGATCAAATCCATCCAAAAATTGCCACCGCTGAAGAACAAAACAGAAGTAATGAGTCTGTTGGGAACGTTGAATTATATCAGCAGGTTCATCGCTCAACTCACGGCGACTTGTGAACCCATTTTTCGGCTACTGAAGAAACATGCTGCGGTAGAATGGACGGCAGAATGTCAGGAAGCATTTGAACATATCAAAGGGTATCTATCAAATCCACCTGTGTTGGTTCCACCCGAGTCGGGAAGACCATTGATTCTCTATCTAACGGTTCGTTTGGTTGTGTACTGGGGCAACACGCCATTACAGGAAGAAAGGAGCAAGCCATCTATTATCTCAGCAAGAAGTTTACAGTATATGAGGTCAAGTACACTCAACTTGAGAAGACATGTTGCGCCCTAACTTGGGTGGCACAGAAATTGAAGCATTATCTGTCATCCTACACTACTTACCTCATTTTACGCCTGGATCCATTGAAGTATATTTTCCAGAAGCCTATGCCCATAGGGAGGTTAGCGAAATGGTAAATATTACTCACAGAGTTCGACATCGTCTATGTGACGAGGACGACCATGAAAGCCCAAGCATTGGCCGATCACTTGGCTGAGAATCCTGTTGATGAAGAATACGAGCCCTTAAGGACGTATTTTCCTGATGAAGAAGTGATGCATATAGATGAGTTAGAATTAATCGAGGAACCAGGATGGAAGCTTTTCTTTGACGGGGCTGCAAATGCAAAGAGATTTGGAATAGGAGCGGTACTTATTTCTGAAACAGAACATCATTATCCTGTTACGGCTCAGCTACATTTCTATTGTACTAACAACATGGCCGAGTATGAGGCATGTATTTTGGGTTTACGGCTAGCTGCGGACATGGATGTCCAGGACGTCTTGGTCTTGGGAGACTCGGACCTCCTGGTGCATCAGATTCAAGGTGAATGGGAAACACAGGATTTGAAGCTTATACCATATCGACAATGTTTGCACGATCTGAGCAAGCGATTTCGGTCAGTGGAGTTCAAACACATCCCAAGAGTTCATAATGAGGTTGCCGATGCTTTGGCCACTTTAGCATCAATGTTGCATCACCCAGACAAAATTCATGTTGACCCGTTGCATATTCGGGTTCGTGATCAGCATGCCTATTGCAACATTATAGAGGAAGAAATGGATGGCGAGCCGTGGTTCTATGATGTCAAGGAATACCTCAGGATGGGTATATACACGGAGCAGGCCACTGGAGATCAAAAGAGAGCCATTCGGCGATTGGCCAATGTATTCTTCCTCAGTGGAGGAGTATTGTACAAAAGAACACCAGATTTGGGATTGCTGAGATGTATAGACGCGCGTCAAGCCACGACAGTGATGACAGAGGTACATGCTGGAGTTTGTGGGCCACATATAAGTGGATATGTATTGGCGAAGAAGATTCTTCGAGCAGGGTATTATTGGCTCACTATGGAGCGTGATTGTATCAGTTTCCTGTGGAAATGCCATCAGTGTCAGATACACGGAGATCTGATTCATTCTCCGTTGATGGAATTGCATGCAATGTCAGCACCATGGCCATTTGTGGCATGGGGCATGGATGTCATTGGACCTATTGAACCGGTGGCTTCCAACTGTCACAGGTTCATTTTGGTAACCATCGACTATTTCACTAAGCGGGTTAAAGCTAAAACTTTCAAATCGGTAACCAAGAAGGCGGTGGTGGATTTTGTTCATTCCCATATCGTCTGTAGATTTGGGATCCTAAAGGTGATCATCATAGACAATGGTGCTAATATTAACAGCAGTTTGATGAAAGAAGTAAGTCAACAGTTCAAGACTACACACCGTAATTCCACCCCGTATCGCCCCAAGGCGAATGGAGCGGTTGAAGCAGCCAACAAGAACATAAAGAAGATATTGAGAAAGATGGTAGAAGGGTCCAGGAAATGGCATGAAAAGTTACCATTTACATTGTTGGGTTATCGCACTACTGTTCGTACATCAGTAGGTGCAACTCTTTATTTGTTGGTATATGGAACTGAAGCGGTGATACCGGCAGAAGTTGAAATTCCGTCCCTTCGGATTGTCGCTGAGGCTGGGATTGATGATGATGAATGGGTCAAAGCCCGATTGGAGCAATTGAGCTTAATTGATGAAAAGAGATTGGGAGCAGTATGTCATAGCCAGTTGTATCAAAAGAGGATGGCAAGAGCATATAATAAGAAGGTACGTGCCAGGAAATTTGAAGTGGGGCAACAAGTATTGAAACGGATCCTCCCACATCAGGCCGAAGCAAAGGGAAAGTTTTCCCCGAACTAGCAAGGACCATTCATTGTGACCAGAGTGTTATCCAACGACGCTTTGTGTTTGACAGATGTCGAGGGAAGATGTATCGACATGGCTATCAATTCTGACGCAGTCAAGAGATATTATGCATGATTTCCTTGATTGTAATTGTTTGTGTTTGTTTGTTTGTACTTGGAATTTATCAGAGAATGAAATGACGGGGGCAATTCTTCTTCTATCCAAACACTTTAACCTTTGCTTCCCCCCTTTGAGCCTTATTTATTCTTTCATACCCCTCTCTTGGAATCACTAATGAAAACGAAAAAAATGATGAAAGAAAAGAAAGAAAAAATAATAACAAAAACAAAAAGGAAAGTCACAAGAAAAACAAAGGAATCGAGTGAACTACGTTCGAACTGATTCCTCGAAGAGGATACGTAGGCGCCTCACAACTCGGTCATAGTGTAACAAAAAATAAAAAAAATCCCCCAAGCAAGAAAACTGGGGCAAAAGTTATGTTACTAATTTTGGAAAACGTTTGATTCCAAGAGTTGTAATATTTTACCCATCAAAATTATTTTGAATTTTTTGACATCCTTTTCTTTTAGCCCCACACAAAAAACCTATATTGATGTCCAAAAAAGACCTCCCGATCAGTATCCGAGAGGTGCCAAGTCAGGCAAATGGAAGCTGAGAATAACACACTGATCCCGACTGAATGAGGATCGTAAGATTAAGGAATTGATAGCCAAAGGAATCCCCAGTAGAGAGAATCTTATCGGTAACACTCCAATCCCCAGCTGAGAAAGAAAAATAAAACGAGAGAGTCTTATTGGTGAAAACCTTCACAGGCACCATAAGGCGACGAAAGCTAAGAGAAACAAAATGAGAGAGTCTTATGGTGAAAACCTTTACAGGCACCATAAGGCGACGGGAGTTTGAGAGAAATGAGAGAGTCTCATTAGTGAAAACCCCTCGAAGGGCACTATGAGGCGGGAAGATAAGATTGGCGGAAAGGATCCGCATTTGGCAAAGAGTTGGGTGCCTGTTTATCCCCAGCAAAATGAGGCCATCAGAAAGATTGGTTGATACAAATAGACTGGGTTGATTAATCCAGAATGCACGACATGATCGTTGGGATCGGTTATACCATGCAGATAAGTTCTTTTCCTTTTTCTTCTCCCCAATATTTGTTCAGAAAGACCTTTTCTTTTCTATCTTTTGAAGTCATCACTTTTCATTTTTTTATTTAAAGACTTTTTCTCCAACAGTTCGTTTTTTAGAAGGATTTTTCAGAGCTTACTACCAGCTGCCAAAATGGTGCAAAGCGAAATATGAATAGGCTACAGATAAGGCAATAAAACGAAAAGACGTTTATTACAAGACCAAATGAGGGATTGGTCTAGGATTTTAGGGAAAGTATGGAGAAAAGTAGAAAAACAGCGGTTGAGAAATTTGTGAATAAGGATCATCGGGAAGAAGGAGCATCCCTGGCAGATTATCGACCAAGAGGGTCGGACAACACAAAGCAGGGAACGAATAGAGGGAAAAATCATCCACAACAGGAATGTCGTCCCCAACAAATAATATCATCCCCAGCTAGTTTGGATAGTGTAAGGGAACGCAGAGCAGGGAAAGGAGAAAGAGAAAAACCATCCCCAGCAGGAGTGGCACGACCACTCGCCACGTTTTAAATTAACAAATTTTCTTTGATATGAAACAGGGAAAGTAAATGTTATTGATGGTGGAAAGACGTGGCCACAAAGAAGATTATCAAACTGGGGCAGAAAATTTTCTCTCGTTGCAAAAATTTTCTTGAAATCAAATACCCATTTGGGGAAGATGGAAGATAACACAAGTTTTGAAGGAAATGGAATCCCCAGCAGTTTACGAAAGAAGGTGATACAAGTTTTAAGGATAGTGGTCTGGGAACCAGTATCATCCCCACCATTGTTGAAAGAAGGAAAACAATCAGTCTTAAAAAAGGAAAATAATTCCCCAGCGATGTTATCCCCAGCAGGTTTCGGAGAAATGAAACACCAGTTTGACGGAAGCAATCACAGAAGAAGTCAGGAGCCCGCCTGTAGAATGGAGGCTGCTAAATTTTAAAAGCTGAAGAAGTCAAGAGCCCGCCTATAGAATGGAGGTTGTTATATTTTAAGTTGATGAAGTCAGGAGCCCGCCTGTAGAATGGAGGTTGTTATATTTTTAGTTGTTGAAGTCAGGAGCCCGCCTGGAGAATGGAGGTATTATCATTTTAAGTTGATGAAGTCAGGAGCCCGCCTGTAGAATGGAGGCGTTATCATTTTAAGTTGTTGAAGTCAGGAGCCCGCCTAGAGAATGGAGGCGTTATCATTTTAAGTTATTGAAGTCAGCAGCCCACCTGGAGAATGAAGGCGTTATATTTTAAGTTATTGAAGTCAGGAGCCCGCCTGGAGAATGGATGCATTATCATTTTAGTTGTTGAAGTTAGGAGCCCGCCTGGAGAATGGAGGCATTATCATTTTAAGTTGTTGAAGTCAGGAGCCCGCCTGGAGAACGGAGGTGTTATATTTTTAGTTGTTGAGGTCAGGAGCCCGCCTGGAGAATGGAGGCGTTATCATTTTAAGTTGTTGAGGTCAGGAGCCCGCCTGGAGAATGGAGGCATTATCATTTTAAGTTGTTGAAGTCAGGAGCCCGCCTGGAGAATGGAGGCATTATCATTTTAAGTTGTTGAAGTCAGGAGCCCGCCTGGAGAATGGAGGCTGAATTATCCTTATGTTGCTGTCGAAGTCAGGAACCCGCCTGGAGAATGGAGGCTGAATTATCCTTATACTTCTGTTGAAGTCAGGAGCGCGCCTGGTGAATGGAGGCATTATCATTTTAAGTTGTTGAAGTCAGGAGCCCGCCTGGAGAATGGAGGCATTATCATTTTAGTTGTTGAAGTCAGGAGCCCGCCTGGAGAATGGAGGCGTTATCATTTTAAGTTGTTGAAGTTAGGAGCCCGCCTGGAGAAGGGAGGCGTTATCATTTTAAGTTGTTGAGGTCAGGAGCCCGCCTGGAGAATGGAGGCATTATCATTTTAAGTTGTTGAAGTCAGGAGCCCGCCTGGAGAATGGCGGCTGAATTATCCTTATGTTGTTGTCGAAATCAGGAGCCCGCATGGAGAACGGAGGCTACATTATCTTTAAATTTCTGTTGAAGTCAGGAGCCCGCCTGTAGAATAGAGGATTACATTTCAAGTTCAAATCAGAAGGCAGTAATGCGGAGGGTTACAACAAAATACCCCCAGCATAAAATCCACTACAGAAATCAGGAGGAAGACTACAAGAGCAAGTCGGAGATAGATAAGATCTTGTAATCCTTAGTTTAGTCTAGCTTTTTGTTTTCTTTTTAGCAATGGTGTAATGAGGAGGTCGGTAAGCAGTAGCAACAACAGCAACAACAGTAACAGCAAAAGCACAGTTCCACGGTAGTCCCAGCTACCAAAACTTCCCGAACTACATTGACCTGATTCCCTTTTAGCCAGGGATATGTAGGAGACCTTTTAAAGCAAGAGTTTGGTCAAATCTTTTTTAAAAAAAATGCTTCACACGGAGTACTCAAATGGGCAAAAAAATCGCTCGCTCACTTTCTCTTTGCACGAAAACTCTTCGTGTTTTCGGACAAAGAGGGGCAGCTGTAAGCACGTAATTTTTGCCCTACATGAGAATTACTCCCAAAAATTCAAGATTAAATAGTTTTGTGTTGTTCGCAATTTTTATGGATTTTTGTGTTATTTTTCTTTTATTATTTGCACTTGTGTGTGCGTGTTTATATGCTTAAATTAACCAAAAAATACAAAAAATATATGTTACATGCTTATTTAGGATTTAATTGTTCATTTTGTAATTAATTAAACCATAGTTTGGTTTTAAAAGAAAGAAAATCACAAAAATATGTATTTGTTCTATTTTTGTCAATAAGTGTACAATTGCGTGATTTTTGTTTCTAATTGGTGTCAAATCTTGTCTATTAATTATTGTTAAGGGTTAATTAATATTTTTAAGTTAATTTTTGGTTTTACAATTTATTGTAGAATTTTTGTTAATTAGGAATTAAAATATAAATAAGAGAAAAAGAAAGGAACAAAAATGGAGAAAAAATCAGTCCTAGGTCATCTTTTGGACCCAAAGTCAAGGCCCAAGGCCCAATTCACCCATATACCCGGTCCATTTCAGCCAATCTAAGAGATGGGTGGAACGATGCCGTTTTGGGCATGAGTGATCTGAGCCGTTGATTTGTTTCAATCAAGCGGTTCAGTTCAACCCAGCATTATTTGTAATGATGCCGTTTCAGGCATGATGATCTGAGCCGTTCTTTCCCTTTGATCTAACGATCCCAGGTTTCCCTCATAACCCGGTCCATTTTACCCGGGTCAACCCAGTCCCTCAACTCACACCAAACGATGTCGTTCCCCATTAGTAAAACGATCCAGGCCGTTGATCGTGCTTGATCCAATGGCCAGGATTAAACATCCCCTCCAGTATATATTCCTAATCCCCTACCCCGCCCCCAAACCAAACCCTCCCGTTCAGTCGTCTCTCTCAGAGACGAACATCAAACCTTAGCCGCCATTGAACCCTTTCGCCTGAAACCCGACGACAACAACGCCACCGGTCACCAAATTAACACCTCTTAAGCAACTAACCACCCCCAATCCTAATCCGTTAACCATTTGCTTCGAATCAACCTGCATCATCTCGAATCTTCATTTGAAGATTCGAGCAAAACTGGAACCTACCCCAACCAAGCCCAAATTCACACCCTAGCACCCCCTGACCTCCCTCGTGCCCAAACCACCTTTGGTTTGGTTTGAATCAGGCTAGAACCGTTCGAACCACAAATCGAACCCCCGAGAACCCTAGAAAACCAAAGGCTGAAATTTGTCCAGATTAAAATATTTTGGGTGCCTAACTGACCTTAGTCGAAGTGTTATCAGTTGAGAACACTCGATTAAGGTCCGTTCGACCTCAAAAAATCCAAGTCCGAGTTGGTCCCAAGGTCGTTTGTTTCTGATTTTTGTCACTGAGGTATTTTCCTTTCCCTTTGTTCTATTTCTGTTCTATTAATATTCGTTTATGCGTTTAGTTTAGTTTTATGGATTTTTCAATTTTTATCAATTGTTCTGTCCATCTCCAACCAGACCTTTTATTTGGTCAAACTCTTCTGTTCGTTTGAGTATATCTTATAAGCTATATTCGATTTGAATAACTTCGTTGAATAGTTAGTTTATAAGTTCCTTGTTTTGTCAATACAACTGGAATCACTTATTGGTCTATTTTAGTCTGTTTGTTTGTGGTTAATATCTATGTGTTATAAACTGTCGAATCGATTAAGTAAGTTTCGTCCATTAGTCTATTCTTGTAGTTAATTCGTGTTTGTGTTAAGTCCAAGAAGGTTATTTTCTATGTTTGATTTCTCTGATCCTTGTTTTGATTTACAGTTCTTTGTTATCAATGGTTTAGTTGTGTTTATTTCGTCCCCTTTGTATGTTGATGGATTCTCCATAATGAATGCAATGGTCAGTTTAAAATCAGTATAGTTAATGGCTAGGAATGGTCAATTGGTTATAGTTGTCTAAGATAGAAATCACAAGGTCTTCAGGGGGATAGGGATAAATAGTAAGAACAGTGGGATTCCAGGGGTAATTTGGGGAATTGAAAAATGGGAAAATGGTTTGAAATTAGTGGTCTGTCAGAGCGTACTTAATTAAACATTAAACTAATAGTTGTTTAATAATGATAGTGGGATGTGAATTGGAATAGTATGGGAAGTGTTGAATATTATAATGAGCCCATAACAATGAGATTAATAATGAATAAAACATATGTTAGTGGGGTTCTAAGGGGATGGGCAGAGTTTTATTCTAATTTCTCTGAGTTTTCCCAGGGCACTAAGCAGTCTGTTTCTTGGCATAAATAGGAGTCATTTGGGAGTAATTAGGGGGGATTTTTTTGGACTCTAAAAAGTTAAGAGTTAGAAAAATTTGAGTTGGCTGGATTTTGAACATTAGAAATTCAGCATTGAGAGCTTAGAAAGTTGGCTGACTTTTAATACAAGAGTTCAGTTTTAGAGAGTGAAAACAGGTTGTCTTTTGTCCTGAGATCAGTAGTTTGAGAGTTTTTGAGAGTGTTCTATTTTGAGTGTTAAACAACTGAAAATCAGAACTGTCCATTGCATTTTTTGCACTTCTGGTTCATCCTGTTCTGTTTGTGATTGCTGGTTTATTTCTGGGATATTACTGGGGGTGTCATTTGGTTTGTTTCCTGAGTTTGGTTGGGTCATTTGTCATTGTTTCATTGGTGTGTTTGCTGGAATTCTGCTGGTATTTTGAATCTGTTGCTGGGCCAATCTGTTACTGTTGCTGTTGCTGTGTTGTTTGCCATTACTGCTTGATTCTCATCCCCCTCTTCTTCTTGTATTCCAATACCAGGTACACTACCCTGAACCACATTGATATAAGCTCACTGAAGTTTGAAATGAAATGTTCGAAGGGTTTAATGTTCAACTGAAGACTGCCTGCATTTTAATTGATTGTAGTTATATGTTTTTCTGTTATATAGATGGTAGTTTATGTGTATAGTTAAAACTGTTTCTTAAGGTAGGTTACCTGTAAAACGTTGTATAATATTGAACTGTTGAATTGAATCTTTGAAATGGCGTGAACAATAGTTAGTTCAGCATGTGTGTTTAACTTGAGCAAACTGTTAGATTGTTAAACTGTTAGATGTGTGTTTTGTATGAATTTAATAGTTAAATAGTCTAAGTTGTTAGTGCATATCATTAGCGATTAAGGATACTTCTAGTTTCAAATAATTGTAAACAATAAAAGTGGTTCTGAATTTCATACAGTTAATTCCATTAGTCTCAATCATCTAAAAATGTTAGTTCAAATCAACTCGGAGAATGGTTAGTTTGTTTTAATATTTTTGTCAATCTCGTATGCATATTATAATTTCAGCTTTAGTAGTTCGCTTATAGAATAAGGCACGAAATAATTTTTCATTTTTACGAGTTCGAGTGCAATTTTCCGTTAGCATCTATTGTAATCTGATAATTAATAAGAGGCCCGAACTTGTCAAGCATGTAAATCAATTAGGACTTTTTCTTCTTTTATTTTTGGAGACGAACAAAAATAGAAAAATGTAGTCACTTTAGGATTATCCTTTTAAAATAAACGAGATGAGCCTCGCCAAATAGAACGCACAAACTGCGAGGCCCTCATGAATGTATATATTAAAATACTTAGATTTCGGGACGGGCTATTTAACAAATTTCACAGCCTTCCCCAAAATAATAATGCGTTAGTCTCTTTAGGCGGGTCTTTAATAGTTTTAACTTCCTAAGTTCGGGTGTGAATTTCATGCGACCCAAATCCAAATCCTAAAATGTCCAATAAAATGTGTCGAGGATCTGGGTGCATTTCATGTGACGTGATCCGAAAACATGTTTTAAACGACGTTCAATTTTCCTTAAAATTAATTAAAAGCGGTTAAAAGTTAAAATTTGCACATAGGTTAAAGCATGTTATAAAATCAGATAATTAAGCCGAATATAACAGTTGAGCGACCGTGCTAGAACCACGGAACTCGGGAATGCCTAACACCTTCTCCCGGGTTAATAGAATTCCTTATCCTGATTTCTGATTCGTAGACTGTAATATGGAGTAAACTTTTTCCTCGATTCGGGATTCAAACTGGTGACTTGGGACACCATAAATCTCTCAAGTGGCGACTCCAACTCTTAATAAACCAATCCCGTTTCGATTGTCCTTTAATTGGAAAAACTCCCTTTATTACACCTTTTACGGGGTGCGAAAAAGGAGGTGTGACAGTGAGGATACACTAATTATGATTATGAGGTCGAGGGCCTGAGATTGTACGCCACAAGGTGGCTTGTTGATATGAGGCCGAGAGCTTATGTGATTATGCAATGAGATGACTTGATAATGCGCTTGGGCCGTAAGGGGCCCCTCTAGGAATCTGCACACCCCCAGTGAGTGTGGGTACCCATGTGATGTGAGATGTAGCCCGGGGGCAGGTATTGTTCTGAGATATTGCCCGAGAGGCGAATTTGTTGATACTGTGCCCGAGGGGCGAACTTTATGTGTTTATCCTTCTTAATTGCCTGTCATTATCTATTTAATTGCTAGAAAGGCTTTTTATGAAGTTTAAGTTGAATAAATGACTTTTCTCATATTTTTACTGAGTTACAGTTTTTACTTGTTTTACTACTTCATAATAGTCGGTAATGTTTTCCTGCTTTCAGTCTTTATTTATGATTATTACTCACTGAGTTGGAGTACTCACTTTACTCTGTGCACCCTGTGTGCAGATTCAGGCGTATCTGGTCCCGCTCCCGAGTGCTGATCTTTCCAGCTCTGGCAGATTCGAGGAGTCTCTAGGTAGCTGTCAGCGTTCGCAGCTCGGAGCTTCTTATCTATCTTATTTCTCCATGTTCTTAGTTTCTGTATTAAACTCTGTAGATTTCTTTGAGTATTCTGGATTGTTTAGATGCTCATGACTAGTGACACCCCGGTATCAGGCTGTGTTGGGTTGTATTCCACACATTATGCTATTATCTGCTTAAACTTTGGATTATTTTATCATGCTTTAGACTATTTCTTACTGTTTAACTGGTAATTACTGAAATGGGAAATGTCAGCTGGCCTTGTCTTAATGAGAGACTCCATCACGACCGAGTTTACGGTCGTGACAATTTTGTGGTGTATATAAGTTTGGAAAATAATGTATATATGTTGATATTGTTGTGTTCTTGTGTCGTTGGTGTTATCTTGAATCTGGAGGAAGTAAGGATTATCAGGGAGATGCTGCCCGTTTTTATACAAAGTATACTTATCGTTCGTTATGCGATAGTTGTACCTTTCGTAACTTAAGGATTGAATTATTTTCATTGTTGTAGATTAAGGTGCGAAAAGGCGAGTTCAACTTGGTGATTTGAAAGATTGTGATAAGGTATGTTAAGGCTAAACCTTTCCTTCATTTTGGCATGATCCAGTAACTACATGTGTTTGATAACGAGACATAAAGAGAAGTTCATATTCCTGAATTTATGTACATTTTCCTAGTCTCATATGTTACAGCATTCTCCCTTATCAGGACTTCATATTCAGTTTAGTTTTGTCTTCTGTCAGCCAAGAGAGCAGAGAGTCAATATATATACAATATTGCAGTATTTTTACCACCATCGAGCTATAATCTATGGGCAGGCCCCTATTGGAAAACCTCTGATGTGAGTTATATACCAAGCCTACTGTGGACGAGTGCCTATGAGCGATCCCAGAAGGCCGAGATACAGAGCCTAGTATGCCCGAGCACCTATGAGCGAGCCTACTACAGAAGATTAGTTATAGATACCAAAACTTATAAGGTCGGACAACTATTTTACTTGCGCTATTAGATAGTTGAGCCAATATCAATATGTAAGCATATCTTCAGATTATCTTTGACTCCTAGTTACTTTCAGTTAATATATTATCATTTCAGTTTGAGCTTTCAGTTATCCTGTTGCCTTACATACTCGGTACATTATTTCGTACTGACATCCCTTATGCCGGGGACACTGCATTTCATGCCTACAGTTCCTCGTTGATAGTTGGACAGACCCTCCCAGCAGACAGAGTCAAACGTCAGTTGGTTGGTAAGCTCCACTTCCTTGGAGTTGCCAGGTCTAGACCTAGGAGTCCATTTTATATATACAAATTTGATGGGTACGTCGAGGTCTTGTCCCCACCATGGTACAATTCAGTTATCTCTAGAGACTTATAGACAAGTCCTCTATAGTTTGTATACCAGTAATAGAGAAATTGACAAGGCCAAGAGCAGTCTGTGGGTATACCCAGCAATGGAGAATGCTAGCACACCCATAAGCCTGTTAGAACACAATATTAGAGGCTAGGATCCCAAGGGATAAAACTTAATTCATAGACTATAATTTGCATATTGCCACGCCTTACGCCATAGCTCAAACACATAGGGGCAGGGGTTTGGGATTCATAATAGAAACATGTGTCACACCTCCTTTTTTTTACGTTTTTAATACACCCCGTGAAGGGTGTAAAGGAGTTTTTTCAATTAAAGGACAGTCGGAATGGGATTTATTATTATTTATTCAGAGTCGCCACTTGGAAGATTAATGGTGTCCCAAGTCACCTGTTGAATCCCGAACCGAGGAAAATATGACTCTGTTAACAGTCCGCGAACCAGAAATCCGAATAAGGAATTCCGTTAACCTGGGAGAAGGTGTTAGGCATTCTCGGATTCCGTGGTTCTAGCACGGTCGCTCAACTGTTGTATTTGATTTTGTCTGATTTCAATACATGTTCTATTTTATTTGCCTTTTATTAATAACTCGCTTTCATTATATTTATTATTTATTTTGCAAGAATTACAACGTCGTGAAAATGCATCTTGAACCACGCCGTACCAGTACGCCCGTGGCTTTTAATACATTTCGACTTCGTTGAGATTTGGATTTGGGTCACATAAATGTGCATCCATATTTAGTAAAGTAATATTATTAACATTCGCGCCTAAAGCAACTACGCGTTTATTAACTTTGGGGAAGACTATGAAATTTGTTAAACAGTCCTCCCAATTTCTAGTATTTTTGTAAGCAATTATTGAGGGCCTCGCAATTATGTATTTGATTTGGCGAGGCTCGTCTCATCATTTTTATTTTAAAAGGCCAACTTAAAAGTAACTATAATGCTCTATTAAATTTTTGTCTCTAAAAGTCAATTAACCTATGACTATGAATTTAATTTCCTTATGTTCCTAATATACATTTATTATATTGGACTTTAATCAATTTTATTTTTTAATTCCTGGCAGCTTTGGGCTTTGCACTACTAGCCCAAATACAATTTATTAATTTTGTTACATCTTTATTGGGCTTCAGAATTGAGCCCAAATAAACAACCATGCAATAGATCTCATTGTGCCATACACGGAATATTTGAATGGTTCTAATGGTGTTTCAAACTTTACTATAAAGTTATTGAATCTATAATCTACTTAATTTTAACACTGTTTTTTTCACTTATAAGCACGTTCAGCAGAAAATAACGAAGCACAACTTAAACTATTAAAATCTAAAGTGAGTTTATTAATACTAAACTTATCGTTTTTTAACAGATTTTAACTATTATTATCAATTTAAAATTCTAATATCCTCAAAATGCATAACTGAACT
>MDKF010729953.1:0-11462 GCA_026770625.1 Nicotiana glauca | reverse complement strand
TTAAAATTGTAAAAATCATTTTATTTGATATTTTTGGAATAATTTGCTTAGGGTAAAAATCACGTGCTCACACCTCCTTCCTTGGATTTTAGTGAAGTAATTAGGTTCAATGAGGCCTTAAATTTCCTGCATAACGGTTGAAAAAAAATTAGTTTTTTAGTTTTATGTGTAATCGATTGATAAACTAGGTGTCAATTTGAATGAATGTTACTTGCCTATTGTAAAAAATCTGTTGGATAACATCGGGCTTCCCTGAGTCTGTTTGAGGCCCTATTTGGATTTAATTGTTGAATAAGAACACATGGTTTAATACAATATAAGTTTGGGCTTCGAGTTAGGTAGCAGGTTCAAATTAAGAGGGTCCCCCCTCCTTCTTGTTTGAATTCAGACTTGAACTCAAGGCTTGAATTTATAGTATGTAATTAATTAGGACCTTTTCTCTATCTTTAGAGACAAATAAGTAGAGAATCATAGTCACTTTAGAATTGGCCTTTAAATAAAAATGAGACGAGCCTTCGCCGAACGAAACACAAACTGCGGGGCCCTTAATAATTGGTATATATATTAATTACTTAGACTTCGGGATGGGCTGTTTAACAAAATTTCACGGCCTTCCCAAAAAATAATAATACGCTAGTCGCTTTAGGCGCGTTTTTAATAATTTACCTCTCGGATGCGCATTTATGTGACCCAAATCCAAATCTCAACGGAGTCGAAATACGTCAATAACCACGGGTACATTGATGTGACGGGGTTCGAGATGTGTTTTCACGATGTTGCAATTCTCTTTAAAATAATTATAATATTAAAAGCGGTTAAAGGTTAAAATTTGCACATAGGTTTGATCATGTTAAAATCAGATAAATAAGCCAAATATGACAGTTGAGCGACCGTGCTAGAACCACGGAAATCGGGAATGCCTAACACCTTCTCCCGTGTTAATAGAATTCCCTATCCGAATTTCTGGTTCGTAGACTGTAATACAGAGTCAACTTTTTCCTCGATTCGGGATTCAAACCGGTGACTTGGAATACCATAAATCTCTCAAGTGGCGACTCTAACTCTCAATAATAAATCCCGTTTCGATTGTCCTTTAATTGGAAAAACTCTCTTTACTACACCTTTCCGGTGTAGTAGGTAAAAAGGAGGTGTGACAGCTCTGGCGACTCCGCTGGGGACATTTAACCCAGAGCCACTGGTTCAGGGTTAGAAATTCGAGCTTAGAATAATCGTTGTATTTGGCTTTCTTTATTATCTGATGTTTTTTTTACATTTTTTGGATTTAATGTGCAAAATATTGCTTATTACCATTTTGATATTATTTGAACTGTGTATATAAACTGCTATGAAACCCTTTTTCTTTCTGAGTTTTCTGAAAATGGTGATTTTATAAAAATTATACCAAATAGAGCGAGGTTGGGCAAGCGACAAGGCCGAGCAGACTTTAGTTCTCCCGGTATGTCGCCCCCTCCTCAGCCTCAGTTGTCCGCTCAGGTTCCCCAACTCTAGACCAAAACCCCAGATTTTTAAACATAGTAAAACACAGCTTCAAGCCGGATCCCTAGTAGGAACGTTTATTTGCATCATGTGCATTTGACTTAGGGGACTCAACACAGGGGTTGGGTCCGTCTAGGACAAGCAACCTGAAGTAAAAAGACCACCATGCTGCATCCTGTTTGTTTTATGCATTGATTTGCTTCAGACTTGCATGCTGACTGGCTTCTGAAAAATTGGAAATACTGGAAAATCGTAAAAAAATAAATAAACATAGCAGTGTAGAGAGATAACTACTCATTTTATGAAACCAATGCCCAAGTAGTGTCGTAACTCTGCCGATTTTTTTTTAAAAAAAAGAAGGTATTTTTTTTACTTATTTGAAAAAAAACAAAAGAGAAGAGTCTTATTTTCAAGTTAGTCCATTTTCTTTGGCGAACTACGCATGTTTGATTCTCACCGGATGTGAGATACATAGGCAATCCTCATCGGGTCCAACCTCCCCTTTTGCAAAAATAGCAAAAAATGTCAAATTTTAATTTTCATCATGATTAAGTCAAGTGATTCCGTTCTTGTCAAAAATAGCCGAATGTTCCTGAAAGGTACGCCGGAAGGCTAACTTTGAATAAAAGGCCACTTTTGGTCATTTTTGGATTTTTGACATGTTGACCCACACAACCTTAAAAGCTTCGTCCTCGAGGTGCTAAAAGGTCGTGTTTGAAAATCAGGTCTTTTAGTTTTAATTTGAAAAATAAGAAAAAGAGTCAGCGGGTAGGTAAATGCCGTTTGGATTTTGGTCAAAATAAACCGAGGCAACTTCGGTAGTGTTTCAAACCATTCTTGCCGAGATAGCCTTAGAGTATCTTTCAGTTATCGAAAGGCTATTTTCGTTAAAAGAACGGACAAGCTTGTGAAAAATCATAAAATAATCCTCCCTGGCCTCAAAATTTATGTGAAATTGTGAAGGGGCTACGTTTGCAAAAATGATCATTGTTGCTAACACAACAATAAAAGGGGTCCACATCCGTTGATCTTAGAAAATAGGTTTTTGCAAAGGGAATTTACAAGAGTCGACCCTAACCTTGGATTTATGCAGGTACAAATGAATACCGTCCAGGAACCACCTCAAATTATCATAGAAAGGGCTCACATGCAGCTACGTAGTTGGTGGGGTGATCTAGATAAAGATGGCCAAGTTTGGGTGAAAAAGCAGTTGGGTCCCCTATTAGACATCATGCACGTCAAGCCACGGGATGATTTGATTAAGTCCTTGGTGACCTTTTGGGATCCCGTTAACAATGTGTTCCATTTCTCGGATTTCGAACTCACACCCACTCTAGAAGAAATAGCCGGATACATTGATTTCGGCCAAGAATTGAGAATGCAGCAGCTTATATTTCCCAGGGCCCCCTCAGTACACAAATTCTTAGATCTTTTGAAAATTAGCAAGCAAATGAGCAACGACCGCGCAAGCAATGAGAGTTGTACGTTTTACTTCTTGTATTACAGATTCGGACACTCAGCCGAATTTGAACCACATGAGAAGGGTTTGACTAACAAATAGAACAAAGGCACATGGGAGATTCACCGACGATTTGCTTTCATTGTAGCGTTCTTGGGAATCATGGTGTTTCCGAATTCTGAAGGCACAATAGATATTCGCATGGCTAGGATCGCGCAGGTTCTCATCGATAAGAGAGATTACACTCTTGTCCTATTAGTGCTGTCAGACATTTACCGGGCATTAACTTTGTGCAAATCTGGGGGCCAGTTTTTCGAAGGTTGTAGCATTCTCCTTTAGATGTGGATGATTGAAAACATTCGCCATCACCCTAAGTTCATGAGACATGCCTCAGATGGGAACAATTTCATCAAGAAATATGAGGAAAGGGTGGAAGATTACAAACCACCGGAGGGGTTTGAAGCATGGGTTTCCTATTTGAGAAGATTGAGAGCAGATCAATTTGAATGGACCATAGGGTGGCTACCGATAACGGAGAACATCTGCATGACTGCTTTGAAAGGCTATCTAATGGTGATAGGAGCGAGAAGTATACAACCGTATGCGCCACAAAGAGTGTTGAGACAACTTGGAAGATATCAGGTGATACCGGAGGAGGTAGACCTGAGCACTCAAGTCATTAAACTACACCCAGAGGCAACGATCCCCGAGGCTTTGGTGAAAAGAGATTGGCACTGTTATCACTATCTAAAAGTAACACCTTGGTACCAGACCTGACTAAAGATGAGGTTGATCCCAATTATGCTGCTTGGTTTAAGAGGAGCTTTCATGTGAACCATGAACCGGAACCCGAACCCAAACCCGAACCCGAACTGGCTAGGCCTACCAAAAGGCCCCACATTCAAGCTTTTGATGAAAAAATTCAAGAAAGGTTAGCTTGGGGGGAAAAGGAAAGAGAATATCGGGCCACCATCCGTGATCTGCGAGAAAAGTTGAGAAATGCCACCTTCAACAACGGTTTACAAGCACAAGAGGCCGAAGGAGAGAGAAAAAGATTGATTCAAGAAAATGAGGCTCTCAGGACCCAGATTCGACAGTTGAAGATAGCCGCTGAGAATCCGGGCCGAAGCGGGAAAGATGGAAGGCTCATTTATAACTTTACTCAAAAGGTGCGTGACTATGAAGATGGCCTCGAGAAAGCTGAGTCTGAACTAGCAAAGGCACAAAAACGATTGACTAAAGATGCCGAGGGACATGCAGCCTTCATTCAGCAGATGAAAGGAAGATATGAAAAAGGGGTCGCAGGTTGGGAAACAACGATTGGCAACCTAGAAGGTGAGATAGCTAGACAATCCAAGAGGTTCAAAGCCGAGAGGGAACATATTTATGCCATAATGGGCCGGTTGGAAGAAGATCTGCGCCACTTGCAAGAGCAAAATCACACAGCCACTGAAGTGTTAGAGGCTAGATCCCAACAGATCGATCGCCTACTGCAAGAAAAGGGCATTGTGAGAGGCAGGGTCAAAAAGATGGCCAACTACATCGCGATGAAGTGCGATGAGTGTGAAGACATGACGAGATCCATGTCTTTTGCCACCGTAATGATCTTCGTCCGGCAGATAATGGAAGAACTCTATCAGCTCCAAGAAGACATAGCAAGTAGGCCCGCTGCAAGGCCATGAGGTGTTCCAAGAGCAGGGTTGGAGGCATTGATGTTTTCTTGATTGTACTTCCTTTCGAGTCTGGATATCGAGTCTGTATTTTGTTTTTTTAGAACGCATGTTTCGAGTCTGTTTTTGAAAATTCCTAGAAAAGGCATGTCCCGAGCCTTAAAGTCTTAAAAAGTATGTTTTCAGGTCTTTTGTCATTCAGTACTAATGAAAAATTGAAAACCCAAAAAATTTGCTCTTTTTGTTTTTGCATTTACATTTTGAACTACGATATGATCTGATTCGCGTGGCATCGCGATACGTAGGCAATCCTCATCGGATCCAGTCATGAGTCTCTATAAACAACTAAAAGAAAAAGAGAAAGGAGTAAGTGAATAAAAGGAGAAGAAGAAAAAGAGAGAAAAAGAACTAGGGTTTCAGGAATATTTGAAAGGGGAACAAATAAAATAAGCCAGGATGATGCATGCGGTCGGAGTAAAAACATGTTAGAAATGGTTAAACTTCCTAAGAACATTGCATCCCCCAACGTGCAATTGCAATATGTGTTAGAACTCTAACGCTGACAAGTTTGTTGTTTTTCCAATTTATACCAGTTAGTTGTTAGAACGTACTGGCACCATACCATTATCAAACAAGATCTAAAGGGCCCATACTGAAAAGCATGACTAACTCAGAAAACAGTGTTGAGGAGGAAAAGACGGAAAGTCAGATGCTGAAGGAGGCAATGGAAAAAATGGAAAAAAAGAGAATGGAGATGAATGAAATGCAGCTAGCCTTGGCTAGGGTACAGTAGGGGCCCGAACCACCCATTACTCCTACTCTCCCACCAGGAAACACGCCGGAATACCCTCCCCACGGCCCTTCGACAAGCTTCCCAAGTCACCACTACTATCAAGGAAGAAATCCCTATGATCCACAAGCTCCACCATCCAATCAGAACCTTCCCCCACCAAATGTTCCCATTTTCGTGGCACCCCCACCAGCTACGCTACAAAGATCTTCCAGTGAGCCGCTGTTTCAGGCTCACGATAACCAAGATTATCCCTCTGAACCGACATTCAAAGCACCAGAGCCGCATACTTATAATCCCCACTTTGAGGTCCCGATAGAGACTGAAAAGCCAGCTAAGAACCCAGAGCAGGACGAAGTGCTTCAAAAATTTAAAAGCCCGGAGCAGTCCTTCAAGAATATCCATGGGTTAGGCAACCAAGTCAGTGTGTCCTACAAAGATCTGTGCCCGTTCCCCGACGTTCAATTGCTGACATGGTTCAAGATGCCAAAGTTTGATCTATACGAAGGGCACGGTGATCCAATGGCACATCTGCGAGGTTTTTGCAGCAAGATAAGAGGAGCAGGTGGTAAAGATGAGCTGCTGATAGCTTACTTTGGTCAAAGTCTGAGCAGGTCTGCACTGGAATGGTACACGAGACAGGATCCGAGCCGGTGGTACACCTGGGATGATCTAGCACAAGCATTCACAGGTCACTTTCGGTACAACCTTGAGATCTTCCCCGACCGTCTCACATTGCTGAAACTTGAGAAGAAGCCCGAGGAAAGCTTCCGGGAATTTGGGTTCCGGTGGAGAGAACAGGCAACAAGAGTTGATCCTCCGATGAGGGAGGGGGAAATGGTAGACTACTTTTTGCAGACTCTAGAGCCAACTTACTTTGGTCACCTGGTGACATCAGTTGGCACATCTTTCAACGAGGTAGTAAAAATGGGCGGTATGATTGAAGAGGGACTTAAGTCCAATAAGATCCAAGTTATTCGGCAATTAAAGCAACCACTCAGGCCATTCAGAGCGGCACAGGAGGTGCGCTCGAGAAGAAGAGAAGAGAAGAGGTCGCAACGGTAGAGGCAGGTAATTGGTCCAGAGAGAGAGGTCCTTCCCCTCACTACCAATCCAGACCCCATCACCCAAAACTACCCACATACTCCAAATTACCCTCCACAGCCCTACTACCCACCACAAAAACCATATTTCTCTGTCCATCAGGCCTAGATATATACCCAGCCTCCGGCTCGCCTGCAATGGCGTGTGCGGCTCCCCAAAATACCTACCTACCTCCACAGAATACGTATCCACCTCCACAGAACACCTATCCACCACCAAGGGCATACAAGAACCCTTTAGGGGCCAGGTTTCCGCGGGAATCAGGCTTTCAAAAATGAAAGGCTGCAGAAACCGAGAACATTCACTGAGTTGGGAGAAACCTATACTGCTTTGTTCCACAAATTAAAGCGGTTAGGCTTGTTGAGTCCTGTTGAGCCCAGATTGCCAAATCCCCTTCCCAAAAATATGGACCACTCGGTAAGCTGTGAATATTGTTCGGGGGCTCCCAGATATGATACTGAGAGGTGTTGGAAGTTGAAACATGCAGTGCAAGATCTTATTTAGCCAATAAGATCGAGGTTCAAACACCAGAGGCACCCAACATCAATCAGAACCCGTTGCCAGCACACCATGAAACCTACATGATCAAACTTGTGCACGAAGGAGGGGAGCTAAAGAAACCCTCACAAACAGTGATGATGATCCGTGCCAGTCCAAAAGAAAAGTCGACTGGTGGAGAAGAGGTGGTGCAGTTGGAAAAGGTAGACGTCAAGCCAGTGGTGGTAATAGGGAAGAGTTCGTCTATTGTTGCAAAGAATCCAGAGCCGGTCAAAGTAACGGTGCAAGGGGTACCAAGCAAGCCAACATGCATAGGGCCAGTTGTTATCAGGCCAATAATGCAGATGCCGATAATCAGTGAGAAAGCCATGCATGGAGCTACAATAAAGCGATGATAATGTACAAATGGAAGGAGGTTGTGGAAGAAATATGTGAGGCCCAGGGGTTAACTCATTCGGGAAGGTGTTTTGCTCCCATAGAGTTAAGAAGGTCCAACCCAGCAGTGATAAAGAAACCCGTGACAGAGGAAGAGGCTGGGGAGTTTTTGAAGAAAACGAAGGCACAGGGCTACTCCATTATGGAGCAGTTAAGAAAGACCCCGGCACAGATTTCTTTGCTATCCTTGTTGATCCATTCCAGCGATCACTGCCAGGCACTGATGAAAATCCTGAATGAGGCCCATGTTTCGGATAAAATCTTTGTAATCCACTTGGAGAGGATAGTGCACAAAATCTTCGAGGTAAACCGAGTGACGATTTCTGATGATAAATTGCCGGTAGAGGGTACAGAACACAACAAAGCCTTCTATTTGAACGTAAAATGCGAAGACTAGGTGGTCACCCGAGTATTGATTGATAATGGGTCAAGCGCCAACATCTGTACTTTGACTACTCTGAATAAGCTGAAGGTTGATCATGACCGAATTCACAGGAACAACGTCTGCGTCCGAGGTTTTGATGGGGCTGGTACTGATACGATGGGTGATATCATACTGGAATTAACCATTGGTCTAGGCAAATTCACCATGGAATTCCAAGTGGTAGACGTTGCAGTATCTTAGAATCTTCTATTGGGGTGACCCTGGATCCATGCCGCCAAAGCAGTACCTTCTGCACTGCACCAGATGGTGAAATTTGAGTGGGACATGAAAGAGATAGTGGTGCATGGGGATGACGGCACGGGCACTGTGGGATATGCCATTGTGCTATTCATAGAAACTGATGACGACAAAGGTCCATGGGTTTACTAGATTTTTGATGCAATCTCAGTTGACAAAATTTCTGAAGGCGAAGACCTTCCACTGCCCAGAATCGCAGCGGCCACTTGTTAAACAACGGGTTTGTACCAGGAAAAGGTTTGGGGGTTGATCTGCAGGGTATTGTCCAGCCAGTTTCTTTGCCCAAGAATCTGGATACTTTTGGGCTTGGATTCAAGCCTACAGCAGCAGATGTAAGATGAGCTCGAAAATTGAAGAAGAGAGTTTGGGTTCTTCCCAAACCGGTTCCGCGTCTCTCCAGATCCTTTGTTAGAGTAGGTATCAAAAGGTTGTCAATCCTAAAGGTTCTCGGACCATTGATTGGGTCAGATAGGGATTGGAATCAAGGTTTTGAAAGGCTGTTCGCCGACGTCAATGTGATAGAAGCTGGAGAAGGGTCCAGTATGGCAGATATACAGTTTGTGGGGCCTAAGACAAATATCAACAATTGGACGGCTACTCCCCTTCCTACCCGGAGGGAGTCTTGGTAGTGGGCTCTGATTTTTCTTTCTTGCTTTCTGGATTATTCCAGGGTTGTAATCCAGTTTTTGTTTTATTTTTGTATTCGGCAAAAGTGTGAAGCTCTGTTATCCTGCATTTTAATAAAGTGAAAGTTTTCTCCTCTTATTTTGTTTAATTTTGTTTTCTTCTTTTCTCTTTCTGAATAGTTCTCTTTATACTGGTTCTAATGACATGGCATGCACAACGGGTCTTCAACCTAGTCTAAAAAATCAATCTAATTCCGAACTAATTGTACAAGAGGTCGATTATGATGATGAATCGGAGTACGATGAGGATGAAGCCTTTGAAGAGATAAATATAGAATTAAACCAGTTCGAAGAGAAACTCAAGCCCAATTTGAATGACACTGAAGCCGTCAATTTAGGGGATGCGAATGACATCAGGGAAACTAAGATAAGCATCCACATTGAGCCAAACATATGGGAATAACTAATCAAAGCACTTATTGAATTCGAAGACGTTTTTGCATGGTCGTATGATGACATGCCGGGTTTAAGCACTGATCTAGTGGTTCACAAATTGCCCACTGACCCGACATGCCCTCCTATCAAGCAGAAATTGAGGAAGTTCAAGACAGACATGAGTGAAGATTAAAGAATAAGTAACCAAGTAGTTGCAGGCAAAGGTTATTCGGGTCACTCGATATCCTGATTGGTTGGCTAATGTGGTGCCAGTGCTGAAGAAAGATGGGAAGATTAGGGTATGTGTCGATTACTGCAATATGAACAGGGCGAGCCCAAAGGATAACTTTCCATTACCCAATATTCATATTTTGATCGATAATTGTGCCAGACGTGAGATCGGGTCATTTGTGGATTGCTATGCTGGGTATCATCAGATCTTGATGGATGAAGAAGACGCAGAAAAAACAGCTTTCATTACGCCGTGGGGGAATTATTGCTACCAGGTAATGCCGTTCGGCTTGAAGAACGCTGGGGCCACATACATGAGAGCAATGACTACTATGTTTTATGACATGATACATAAAGAGATTGAGGTGTACGTGGATGATGTGATCATAAAATCCAAGCACCAAGCATACCACGTAGCAGATGTAAGGAAGTTCTTCCAAAGACTTCGAAGGTACGATATTAAGCTCAACCCGGCCAAATGTGCATTTGGTGTTCCATCCGGAAAATTGTTGGGATTCATTGTCAGTCGGCGAGACATTGTGTTGGACCCGTCAAAAATCAAATCCATCCAAGAATTGCCACCGCCGAAGAACAAAATAGAAGTAATGAGTCTGTTGGGAAGGTTGAATTATATCAGCAGGTTCATCGCTCAACTCACGGTGACTTGTGAACCCATTTTTCGGCTACTGAAGAAAGATGCTGCGGCAGAATGTCAAGAAGCATTTGACCAAATCAAAGGGTATCTATCAAATCCACCTGTGTTGGTTCCACCTGAGCCGGGAAAACCGTTGATTCTTTATCTGACGGTCCTAGAGAATTCGTTTGGTTGTATACTGGGGCAACACGACATTACGGGAAGAAAGGAGCAAGCCATCTATTATCTCAGCAAGAAGTTTACAGTGTATGAGGTCAAGTACACTCAACTTGAGAAGACATGTTGCGCCTTAACTTGGGTGGCACAAAAGCTGAAACATTATCTGTCACCATACACTACTTACCTCATTCCACGCCTGGATCCATTGAAGTATATTTTCCAGAAGCCTATGCCCACAGGGAGGTTAGCGAAATGGAAAATATTACTCACGGAGTTCGACATCATCTATGTGACGAGGACGGCCATGAAAGCCCAAGCATTGGCCGATCATTTGGCTGAGAATCTTGTTGATGAGGAATACGAGCCCTTGAGGACGTATTTTCCTGATGAAGAAGTGATGCATATAGATCAGTTGGAATTGACCGAGGAACCAGGATGGAATCTTTTCTTTGATGGAGCTGCAAATGCAAAAGGAGTTGGAATAGGAGCGGTACTTATCTTTGAAACAGGACATCATTATCTTGTTACGGCTCAACTACGTTTCTATGCACCAACAACATGGCTGAGTATGAGGCATGCATTTTGGGCTTACGCTTAGCTGCAGAAATGGATGTCCAGGATGTCTTGGTCTTGGGAGACTCGGACCTCCTGGTGCATCAGATTCAGGGTGAATGGGAAACACGGGATTTGAAGCTTATACCATATCGACAATGTTTGTATGATCTGAGCAAGTGATTTCGATCAGTGGAGTTCGGGCACATCCCAAGAATTCACAATGAGGTTGCCGATGCTTTGGCCACTTTAGCATCGATGTTGCACCACTCGGACAAGATTCATGTTGACCCGTTGCATATTTAGGTTCGTGATCAGAATGCTTATTGCAACATGATAGAGGAAGAAATGGATGGCGAGCCATGATTTTATGATGTCAAGGAATACCTCAGGATGGGGATATAACCCGGAGCAGGCCATCGGAGGTCAAAAGAGATCCATTCGGCGATTGGCAAATGGATTTTTCCTCAGTGGAGGAGTGTTGTACAAAATAACACCAGATTTGGAATTTCTGAGGTGTATAGATGCTAGTTAAGCCGCGACAGTTATGATAGAGGTACATGCTGGAGTTTATGGGCCACATATGAACGGATGTGTATTGGTGAAGAAGATTCTTCGAGCAGGGTATTATTGGCTCACCATGGAGCGTGATTGTATCAGTTTCGTGCG
>MU674221.1:74788-99131 GCA_026770625.1 Nicotiana glauca | reverse complement strand
TAGTAGGCTCTGATTTTTCTTTCTTGTTTTCTGGATTATTCCAGGGTGTAATCCAAATTTTGTTTTATTTTGTATTCGGCAAAAGTGTGAAACTCTGTTATCCCGCATTTTAATAAAGTGAAAGTTTTCCCCCTTTATTTTGTTTTAGTTATGTTTTCTTCTTTTCTCTTTCTGAACAGATCTCTTTATACTGGTTTTAATGACATGGCATGCACAACGGATCTTCAGTCTGGTCTAAAAAATCAATCTGATTCCGAATTAATTGTACAAGAGGTCGATTATGATGATTAATCGGAATATGATGGGTACGAAGCCTTTGAAGAGATAAATAGAGAATTAAGCCAGTTCGAAGAGAAACCCAAGCCCAATTTGAATGACACTAAAGCTGTCAATTTAGGGGACGCAGATAATGTCAGGGAAACCAAAATCAGCATCCACATTGAGCCGAATATCAGGGAAGAACTAATCAAAGCACTCATTGAGTTCAAACATGTTTTTGCATGGTCGTATGATGACATGCCGGGTTTAAGCACTGATTTAGTGGTTCACAAATTGCCCACTGACCCGGCTTGCCCTCCCGTTAAGCAGAAATTGAGAAAGTTCAAGACAGACATGAGTGCAAAGATTAAAGAAGAAGTAACCAAGCAGCTGCAAGCAAAGGTTATTCGGGTCACTCGATATCCTGATTGGTTGGCTAATGTGGTGCAAGTGCCGAAGAAAGACGGGAAGATTAGGGTATGTGTCGATTACCGCAATCTGAACAGGGCAAGCCCAAAGGATAACTTTCCATTACCCAACATTCATATCTTGATCGATAATTGTACCGGACGTGAGATCGGGTCATTTGTGGATTGCTATGCTGGGTATTATCAGATCCTGATGGATGAAGAAGATGCGGAAAAGACAGCTTTCATTACGCCGTGGGGGACCTATTGCTACCGGGTAATGCCTTTTGGTTTGAAGAACGCTGGGGCAACGTACATGAAAGCAATGACTACTGTGTTTCATGACATGATACACAAAGAGATTGAGGTGTACGTAGATGATGTGATCATAAAATCCAAGCGCCAGGAAAACCACGTGGCAGACCTAAGGAAGTTCTTCCAAACACTTCGAAGGTACAATATTAAGCTCAACCCGGCCAAATGTGCATTTGGTGTCCCGTCTGGAAAACTATTGGGATTCATCGTCAGTCGGCGATGCATTGAGTTGGATCCGTCAAAGATCAAATCCATCCAAGAACTGCCACCGCCGAAGAACAAAACAAAAGTAATGAGTCTGTTGGGAAGATTGAATTATATCGGCGGGTTCATCGCTCAACTCACAGCAACTTGTGAGCCCATATTTCGGCTGCTGAAGAAAGATGATGCGGTAGAATGGACGGCAGAATGTCAGGAAGCATTTGACCAAATCAAAGGGTATCTATCAAATCCGCCCGTATTGGTTCCACCCGAGCCGGAAATATCGTTGATTCTCTATCTTACGGTCCTGGAAAATTCGTTTGGTTGCGTACTTGGGCAACATGACATTACAGGGAGGAAGGAGCAAGCCATATATTATATCAGCAAGAAGTTTACAATATATGAGGTTAAGTACACTCAACTTGAGAAGACATGTTGCGCCCTAACTTGGGTGGCACAAAAGTTGAAACATTATCTCTCATCATATACTACTTATCTCATTTCACGCTTGGATCCACTGAAGTATATTTTCCAGAAGCCTATACCCACAGGGAGGTTAGCGAAATGGTAGATATTACTCACAGAATTTTACGTCGTCTATGTGACAAGGACGGCCATGAAAGCCCAAGCATTGGCCGATCACTTGGCTGAGAATCCTGTTGATGAAGAATACGAGCCATTGAGGACGTATTTTCCTAATGAAGAAGTGATGCATATAGATGAGTTGGAGTCGACCGAAGAACCAGGGTGGAGGCTTTTCTTTGATGGAGCTGCAAATGCAAAGGGAGTTGGAATAGGAGAAGTACTTATTTCTGAAACAGGACGTCATTATCCTGTTACGGCCCAGCTACGTTTCTATTGTACCAACAACATGGCTGAATATGAGGCATGCATTTTGGGCCTACGGTTAGCCGCAGATATGGATGTCCAGGACCTCTTAGTCTTGGGAGACTCGGACCTCTTGGTGCATCAGATTCAGGGTGAATGGGAAACACGGGATTTAAAGCTTATACCATATCGACAATGTTTGCACGATCTGAGCGAGCGATTTTGATAAGTGGAGTTCAGACACATCCCAAGAGTTCATAATGAGGTTGCCGATGCTTTGGCCACCTTAGCATCGATGTTGCACCACCCAGACAAAGTTCATGTTGACCCATTACATATTCAGGTTCGTGATCAGCATGCTTATTGCAACATGATAAAGGAAGAAATGGATGGCGAGCCATGGTTTTATGATGTCAAAGAATACCTCAGGATGGGGATATACCGGGAGCAGGCCACCGGAGATCAAAAAAGAGCCATTCGAAGATTGGCAAATGGATTTTTCCTTAGTGGATGGAGGAGTGCTGTACAAAAGAACCCCAGATTTGGGTTTGTTGAGATGTATAGATGCCGGTCAAGCCACGATAGTGATGACAGAGGTACACACTGGAGTTTGTAGGCCACATATGATCGGATATGTATTGGCGAAGAAGATCATTCGAGCAGGATATTATTGGCTCACTATGGAGCGTGATTGTATCAGTTTCGTGCGATAATGCCATCAATGTCAGATACACGGAGATCTGATTCATTCTCCGCCGACTGAATTGCATACAATGTCAGCACTTTGGCCCTTTGTTGCATGGGGCATGGATGTCGTTGGACCTATTGAGCCGGCAGCTTCCAACGGTCGCAGGTTCATTCTGGTAACCATCGACTATTTCACTAAGTGGGTTGAGGCTAAGACTTTCAAGTCGGTAACCAAGAAGGTAGTGGTGGATTTTGTTCATTCCCATATCATCTGTAGATTTGGGATCCCAAAGGTAATCATCACAGACAATGGCGCTAATCTTAACAGTAGTTTGATGAAAGAATTTCTGTCAACAGTTCAAGATTACACACCGTAATTCCACCCCATACCGGCCCAAGGCGAATGGGGCGATTGAGGCATCCAACAAAAACATAAAGAAGATATTGAGGAAGATGGTGGAAGGGTCTAGGCAATGGCATGAAAACTTCCCATTTGCATTGTCGGGTTATCGCACTACGGTTCGTACTTCAGTGGGTGCAACTCCTTATTCGTTGGTATACGAAACTGAAGCAGTGATACCAGTAGAAGTTTAAATTCCATCCCTTCGGATTGTCGCTAAGGCTGGGATTGATGATGATGAATAGGTCAAAACCCGATTGGAGCAGCTGAGCTTGATCGATGAAAAGAGATTGGCAGCAGTATGTCATGGCCAATTGTATCAAAAGAGAATGGCAAGATCCTACAACAAGAAGGTACGCCCCAGAAAATTTAAAGTAGGGCAGCAAGTATTGAAACGGATCCTCCCACATCAGGCCGAGGCAAAGGGCAAGTTCGCCCCGAATTGGCAAGGGCCGTTTATTGTGACCAGGGTATTATCCAATGGCGCTTTATGTCTGACAGACCTCGAGGGAAGATGCACCGACATGGCTATCAATTCTGATGCAGCCAAGAGATATTATGTTTAATTTCTTTGATTGTAATTGTTCATTCATTTGTTTGTTTATACTTGGCATTTATCGGTGAATGAAATGACGAAGGCAATTTTTCTACTATCCAAACACTTTAACCTTTGCCCCCCCCCCCCCTGAGCCTTATTTATTCTTTCATACCCCTCTCTTGGAATCGTTAATGAAAACAAAAAAATGAAAAAAAAAAAGAAAAGAAGGAAAAATAATAACAAAAAAAACAAAAAGGAAAGTCGCAAGAAAAACAAAGGAATCGAGTGAACTACGTTCGACCTGATTCCTCAAAGAGGATATGTAGGCGCCTCACGGCTCGGTCATAGTGTATCAAAGTGTAATAAAAACCCAAAAAATCCCCCAAGCAAGAAAACCAGAGCAGAAGTTATGTTTTAAAATTTTGGAAAAGAGATTTGATTCTGAGAGTTGTAATGTCTCGCCTATTCAAAGTTATTTTGAATTTTTCGATAGCCTTTTCTTTTTAGATCCACACAAAAAACCCACATGTGATGTCCAAAAGACCTCCCGATCAGTATCCGAGAGGTGCCGAGTCAGGCAAATGAAAGACGAGAATAATACACTGATCCCCGACTGAATGAGGATCATGAGATGAAGGAATTCATAGCCAAAAGAATTCCCAGTAGAGAGAATCTTATCAGTAACACTCCAATCCCCAGCTGACGAAGAAAAAATAAAATGAGAGAATCTTATATTGAAAAACTTCACAGGCACCGTAAGGCGATGTGAGCTGAGAGAAACAAAATGAGAGAGTCTTATGGTGAAAACCTTCACGGGCACCATAAGGCGACGGGAGCTGAGAGAAATGAGAGAGCCTTATTAGTGAAAATCCCTCGAAGGGCACTATGAGACGACAAGATAAGATTAGCGGAAAGGATCCGCATTTGGAAAAAGTTGGGCACCTGGTTATCCCCAGCAAATGAGGCCATCAAAAAGATTGATTGATACAAATAGACTGGGTTGATTAATCCGGAATGCACGACATGATCGTTGGGATCAGTTATACCACCCAGATAAGTTCTTTTCCTTTTCGTTTCCCAGCATTTATTCAGAAAGACTTTCTCTTTTTCTATCTTTTCATTTCTTTCTTTAAATGACTTTTTTCCAGCAGTTTGTTTTTGAGAAAGATTTTTCAGAGCTTACTACCAGTTGCCAAAATGGTGCAAAAGCAAAATATGAATAGGACAAGCCGAAGATAAGGCAATAAAACGAAAAGACGTTTGTTGCAAGACCAAATGATGAATTGGTCCAGAATGTCCAGGGAAGCATGGAGAAAAACTGAAAAAACAACAGTTGAGAAAATTGTGGACCAAGTTCCAAAAGGATCCCCAGCAGATTTTCAAGATACAGGAACAACTCCGACAGATTATCGGCCAAGTTCCGAGATGCTCGGACAACACAGAGTGGGGAATGGAAGAAAAGGAAAATTCATCCCCAGCAAAATAACCCCCGGCGAGTTTTGACAGCATAATGAAACGCAGAGCGGGGAAGGGAGAGAGGAAAAAACCATCCCCAGTAGGAATATCATCCCCAGCAAATAACACTATTCCCCAACAAGTTTTGGGAACGCAGAGCAGGAGAAAGAGAAAGGGAAAAACCATCCCCTAGCAGGAGTGGCACGACCGCTCACCACATTTTTAAACTAACAAAATTTTCTTTTCGAAACAGGAAAATGAAATGTTTATGATGGCAGAAAGACATGCCACAAGGAAGATCACAAAAACTGGGGTAGAAAATTTTCTGCCGTTGTTGAAAATTTTCTCGAAGGAACGAGGAAATCAATTCAAGTTATATTTTAAGTTGCTGCATTCGGGAGCCCGCTCGTATAACGGAGGTGTTACTTTTAAATTTGCTGCATTCGGGAGCCTGCCCGTAGAACGGAGGTGTTATTTTCAAGTTGATGCATTCGGGAGCACGCCCGTAAAATGGAGGTGTTATTTTCAAAGTTGTCGAACTTGGGAGCCCGCTTGTAGAACGGAGGTATTACTTTTAAAGTTGCTTCATTCGGGAGCCCGCCCATAGAAGAGAGGTGTTACTTTTCAGCTGCTGCATTCGGGAGCCCGCCCATAGAACGGAGGTGTTATTTTCAAGTTGCTACATTCGGGAGCCCGCCCGTAAAACGGAGGTGTTACTTTTAAAGTTGCTGCATTTGGGAGCCCACCCGTAGAACGGAGGTGTTATTTTCAAGTTGCTGCATTCGGGAGCCCGCCCGTAGAAGTGAGGCGTTATTTTCAAAGTTGTCGAACTCGGGCGCCCGCCCGTAGAACGGAGGTGTTACTTTTAAAGTTGCTGCATTCGGGAGCCCGGCCGTAGAACGGAGGTGTTATTTTCAAGTTGATACATTCGGTAGCCCGCCCGTAGAACGGAGGTGTTATTTTCAAAGTTGTTGCATTCGGGAGCCCGCCCGTAGGACGGAGGTGTTACTTTTCAGTTGCTGCATTCGGGATCCCGCCCATAGAACGGAGGTTTTACTTTTTAGTTGCTGCATTCAGAAGCCCGCCCGTAGAACAGAGGTGTTATTTTCAAAGTTGTCGAACTCGGGAGCCTGCCCGTAGAACGGAGGTGTTACTTTTAAAGTTGCTGCATTCGGGAGCCCGCCCGTAGAACGGGAGTGTTAATTTCAAGTTGCTGCATTCGGGAGCCCGCCCGTAGAACGGAGGTGTCATTTTCAAAGTTGTCGAACTCGGGAGCCCGCCCGTAGAACAAGGGTGTTAGTTTCAAAGTTGCTGCATTCGGGAGCCCACCTGTAGAACAGAGGTGTTACTTTTAAAGTTGCTGTATTCTGGAGCCCGCCCGTAGAACGGAGGTGTTATTTTCAAGTTGCTGCATTCGGGAGCCCGCCCGTAGAACGGAGGTGTTATTTTCAAGTTGCTGCATTCGGGAGCCCGCCCGTAGAACGGAGGTGTTATTTTCAATGTTGTTGCATTCGGCAGCCCGCCCATAGAACGGAGATGTTACATTTCAGTTGCTGTATTCGGGAGCCCACCCGTAGAACGGAGGTATTATTTTCAAAGTTGTCGAACTCGGGAGCCCGCTCGTAGAACAGAGGTGTTACTTTTCAGTTGCTGCATTCGGGAGCCCGCCCGTAGAATGGAGGTGTTATTTTCAAAGTTGTCTAACTCGGGAGCCCGCCCCTAGAACGGAGGTGTTACTTTTAAAGTTGTTGTATTCGGGAGCCCGCCCGTAGAACGGAGGTGTTATTTTCAAAGTTGCTGCATTCGGGAGCCTGCCCGTAGAACGGAGGTGTTATTTTCAAAGTTGCTGCATTCGGGAGCCTGCCCGTAGAACGAAGGTATTACTTTTTAGTTGCTGCGTTTGGGAGCCCGCCCATAGAACGGAGGTGTTACTTTTCAGTTGCTGCATTCGGATGCCCGCCCGTAGAACGGAGGTGTTATTTTCAAGTTGCTGCATTCGGGAGCCCGCCCATAGAACGGAGGCGTTACTTTTAAAGTTGTTGCATTCGGAAGCCCACCCGTAGAACGGAGGTGTTATTTTCAAGTTGCTGCATTCGGGAGCCCGCCCGTAGAACGGAGGTGCTATTTTCAAAGTTGTCGAACTCGGGAGCCAGCCCGTATAATGGAGGTATTACTTTTAAAGTTGCTGCATTCGGGAGCCCGCCCGTAGAACGGAGGTGTTATTTTTAAAGTTGTTGCATTCGGGAGCCTGCCCGTAGAACGGAGGTGTTACTTTTCAGTTGCTGCATTCAGGAGCCCGCCCGTAGAACGGAGGTGTTATTTTCAAGTTGCTGCATTTGGAAGCCCGCCCGTAGAACGGAGGTGTTACTTTTAAAGTTGCTGCATTCGGGAGCCTGCCCGTAGAATGGAGGTGTTATTTTCAAGTTGCTGCATTCGGGAGCCCGCCCGTAGAACGAAGGTGTTACTTTTCAGTTTCTATATTCGGGAGCCCGCCCCGTATAACGGAGGTGTTACTTTTAAAGTTGCTGCATTCGGGAGCCCGCTCGTAGAACGGAGGTGTTACTTTTAAAGTTGCTGCATTCGGGAGCCCGCCCGTAGAACGGAGGTGTTATATTCAAGTTGCTGCATTCGAGAGCCTGCCCGTAGAACGGAGTTGTTATTTTCAAAGTTGTCGAACTCGGGAGCCCTCCCGTAGAACGGAGGTGTTACTTTTAAAGCTGCTGCATTCGGAAGCCCGGTCGTAGAACGGAGGTGTTATTTTCAAGTTGCTGCATTCGGTAGCCCGCCCGTGGAACAGAGGTGTTATTTTCAAAGTTATTGCATTCGGGAGCCCGCCCGTAGAACGGAGGTGTAACTTTTCAGTTGCTGCATTCGGAAGCCCGCCCGCAGAACGGAGGTGTTATTTTCAAAGTTTTTAAACTCTGGAGCCTGCCCGTAGAAGGAAGGTGTTACATTTCAGTTGCTGCATTCGGGAGCCCGCCCGTAGAACGGAGGTGCTACTTTTAAAGTTACTGCATTCGGGAGCCCGCCCGTAGAACAGAGGTGTTATTTTCAAGTTGCTGCATTCGGGAGCCCGCCCGTAGAACGGAGGTGTCATTGTCAAAGTTGTCAAACTCGGGAGCCCGCCCGTAGAATAGAGGTGTTTTTTGTAAAGTTGCTGCATTCGGGAGCCCGCCTGTAGAACGGAGGTGTTACTTTTAAAGTTGCTGCATTCGAGCACCCGCCCGTAGAACGGAGGTGTTACTTTTAAAGTTGCTGTATTCGGGAGCCTGGCCGTAGAACAAAGGTGTTATTTTCAAGTTGCTGCATTCGGTAGCCCGCCCGTAGAACGGAGGTGTTATTTTCAAAGTTGTTGCATTCGGGAGCCTGCCCGTAGAACGGAGGTACTACTTTTCAGTTGCTGCATTCGGGAGCCCGCCCGTAGAACGGAGGTGTTACTTTTTAGTTGTTGCATTCGGGAGCCCGCCCGTAGAAGGGAGGTGTTATTTTCAAAGTAGTCAAACTCGGGAGCCTGCCCCTAGAACGGAGGTGTTACTTTTAAAGTTGCTGTATTCGGGAGCCCGCACGTAGAACGGAGGTATTATTTTCAAAGTTGTTGCATTCGAGAGCCCGCCCATAAAACGGAGGTGTTACATTTCAGTTGCTGCATTCGGGAGCCCGCCCGTAGAACGGAGGTATTATTTTCAAAGTTGTCGAACTCGGGAGCTCGCCCGTAGAACGGAGGTATTACTTTTCAGTTGCTGCATTCGGGAGCCTGCCCATAGAACGGAGGTGTTATTTTCAAAGTTGTCGAACTCGGGAGCCCGCCCCTAGAACGGAGGTGTTACTTTTAAAGTTGCTGTATTCGGGAGCCCGCCCGTAGACCGGAGGTGTTATTTTCAAAGTTGCTGCATTCGGGAGCCCGCCCGTAGAACGGAGGTGTTATTTTCAAAGTTGCTGCATTTGGGAGCCCGCTCGTAGAACGAAGGTGTTACTTTTCAGTTGCTGCATTTGGGAGCCCACCCGTAGAACGGAGGTGTAACTTTTCAGTTGCTGCATTCGGGAGCCCGCCCGTAGAACGGAGGTGTTATGTTCAAGTTGCTGCATTCAGGAGCCCGCCCGTAGAACGGAGGTGTTACTTTTAAAGTTGCTGCATTTGAGAGCCCGCCAGTAGAACGGAGGTGTTATTTTCAAGTTGCTGCATTCAGGAGCCCGCCCGTAGAACGGAGGTATTATTTTCAAAGTTGTCGAACTCGGGGGCCCGCCTGTAGAACAGAGGTGTTATTTTCAAAGTTGTTGCATTCGGGAGCCCGCCCGTAGAAAATCTTGAACAAGTATGGCTCATCCCAATAGAAGTCCAGACTATCCCGTTTGAGCTTCTTCCTTTGATTAGAAGAGAGCTCACACGGGATGATGCCAGTCACAAGGAAATTAGCAATGTCCGCAAACCATGGCACATCACACATCAACACAAAAAGTAGTTTCTCATCGGGCAATGTGTCATTATTCTCTAGGCCATCACACGGCCTTCCTTCTTCCTCCAAGCGGGACAAATAATCAGCAACTTGGTTCTCACTACCTTTCCAGTCCACTATTTCCAAATCAAACTCTTGAAGTAGTAACACCCATCTCATCAATCTTGACTTGGAGTCTTTCTTTGTCATCAAGTACCTAAGGGCGGCATGATCAGTATGCACAATGACCTTAGCCCCCATAAGATAGGGTCAAAACAATTCCATTGCAAAAACTATGGCCAACAATTCTTTCTAGGTAACCGTGTAGTTCCTTTGAGCCTTGTTCATGGTCTTGCTTGTGTAGTACACCGGGTGAAACATTTTGTTAACCTTTTGAACCAAAACAGCCCCAACTACAACATCACTTGCGTCGCACATGATCTCGAAGGGTAAGCTCCAACATGGTGCGACAATGATCGGGGTAGTGGTCAACTTATGCTTGAGAAGTTCGAAGGCCTTCGTGCATTTCTCATCAAACACAAACTTAGCATCTTTCTCTAGAAACTTACAAAGGGGATTCACAACCTTCAAAAAATCCTTGATAAACCGTCGATAGAACCCCGCATGTCCAAGAAAACTCCTCACCCCTTCGACAGAAGTAGGGGGAGGGAGCCTTGAAATCACCTCAATATTGGCTTTGTCTACTTCAAACCCATGCTTAGAAATTTTGTGACCCAACACTATGCCTTATTCAACCATGAAGTAGCATTTTTCCCAATTAAGAACGAGATTTGTGTCTTCACATCGGGCCAAGACTCTATCCAAATTTCCCAAACACTCTTCAAAGGAGTCACCAACCACACTGAAATCATCCATGAAAACCTCCAAGATATCTTCCACCATGTCAGTGAAAATAGCCATCATGCATTGTTGGAAGGTCTCCGGAGCATTGCATAACCCGAACGGCACCCGAGAAAAAACCAATATCCCATATGGGCAAGTGAATATGGTCTTCTCTTGGTCCTCCGGAGCGATTAAGATTTGATTATATACCGAGTAACCATCCAAAAAGCAATAAAAAGCATATCCCACAAGGCGATCAAGATTTTGGTTAAGGAATGGCAAAAGGAAATGATCCTTGCGGGTCACATTATTCAATTTCCGGTACTCCATACATACCCTCAGTCTGGTAACGGTCCAAGTAGGAATAAGTTCATTGTTGTCATTTGTCACCACAGTCATCCCACCCTTCTTCAGTACACATTGCACTGGAGAAGTCCAAGAGCTATCAGAGATAGGGTACAGAACCCCGACATCCAACCATTTTATCACTTATTTCTTTACCACCTCTTGCATTGCCTCATTCAATCTTCTTTGATGCTCCAGGGAGGTTTTTGCATCATCCTCCAAAATGATTTTGTTCATGCAGAACGTGGGGATTATTCCTCGAATGTCGTCCAATGTCCACCCAATTTCTTTCTTTCTCCTTTTGAGAATTGCCAAAGTGGCGTCTACTTGCAAGTTAGTAAGGCAAGAAGAAAGAATAACTAGTAAAGTAGAATTTGAGCCGACGAACTCATACCTGAGGTGTGGAGGAAGTGGTTTCAACTCTTACACCGGTGGCTCCTCAATAGATGGCTTTGTTGGAGGCGTCTTTCTATTTTCGAGGTCCAAGGATGGCCTTCTCGACTCATAAGAATAGGACCCCATTCCATGCAAGGCATTTACGCACTCCACTCGACTAGCATACTCATTGACATCAAGATTTAGAAGCACGGCCTCAAGGGGTTCCTACACATTAATCATAGAACTTGTGTCATCCACAATCACAGCTGTGACAATGTCCACAAATGAGCACACCTCGGTGCTATTGGGTTGGTTCATGGATTTGCAAACATGGAAGACGACCTTCTCATCCCCCACTCAGATAGTGAGCTCACCCGCTTCAACATCAACCAATGCCCTACCCATTGCAAGGAAAGGTCTTCCTAGAATAATTGGGACTTCAAAGTCCACTTCACAATCCAAAACGACAAAGTCAGCTGGCAAAATAAACTTGTCCACCCGGACAAGCACATCATCAATTATGCCCAAAGGTCGCTTCATCAAATGATCCGCCATTTGAACTCTCATTGAGGTCGGCCTAGGCTGCCCAATTCCCAAAGTCTTGAAGACCGAATAAGGCATCAAATTTATGCTAGCCCCTAAATCACAAAGGGCCTTAGCAAAATCTGCATTTCCAATAGTGCAAGGGATAGTAAAAGCTCAGGGGTCTTCAAGTTTTTAGGCCATAGAATATACGATATCACTAACTTAATGAGTCATTTTTATTGTTTCACAATACATCAACCGCTTCTTCATCACCAAATCCTTCATAAACTTAGCATATCCCGGCATTTGTTCAAGTGCCTCCACCAAAGACACATTGATTGTAAGGCTTTTCGTCATGTCAATGAACTTTTTGAATTGATTGTCACTCTTTTGCTTTACTAACAGTTGAGGATAAGGTGGAGGTGTCATAGGCAAAGGTGCCTTGGCTTGGGGCACCACCGGCTCGGGCATGTTAATCACGTATTCCCTAGACGGGTTTACGGCATCTTGAGTTTCCACCTCGACCTCGTTAATGTTAATCCTCACATAATTTTTCACCTCATTCTCAACCACATCTTCAACTATGAAAGGTACATTATCTTCCCACAACTCGACATCATCATTCAAAACTTGCTTATCTTTCGAGGCATGCACATCACTGCCTCTCCCACTTCTTGTTGTAACTGTCATCACATGATTGTTTCAACCCTTCGGGTTTACTACCGTGTCACTTTGTAGAGCACTCTTAGGGTGAGTATTCAACAATTGAGAGATTTGTCCTAATTGCACCTCCAAGATCCGGATAGAGGTAATGTGGGAAGCCAATTGAGCATCGGAATCCTGGTTCTTCTTCATCATTTGTTCGAATATCATTTCAATTCTACCATATCATTACCAAAAGAATTAGGACCTTGAGAAGGGAAAGGGGGTGGATTGTTCGGTTGTTGGTACATAGGGGGCCTTTGAAAACCTTGCCCCCGGTTTCCTTGGTTCGCATTGTTCCATTCACCTTGATTGTTATTATTGTTCCAGTTGTTGTTATTACCATTCCAATTCCCTTGGTTTCCCTGATTGTTGTTCCCCCAATTACCGCCTTGGTTGTTGTTGTTCCAATTACCACCTTGGTTTTTATTGTTGTTCCAATTACCACCACCTTGTTGTTGATTGCCCCAATTTCCTTAGGGTTGCCATTGTTGGTTTGAAGAGTTGCCTCTATTGCCTCGATAGTTGTTAACATATTGTACCTCTTCATTTTGCTCATCATAGCCATCATTTTGAAACCCATCACAATCATCACCAAATTGCTTAGAATTCCCTTGGTTTTGGTGCCTTCTTTGCCTTCTCTTGTTGGTAAGCATACTAACACCTTCCATAGCATTCACTTGGCGAGGGTTTTGGACTTGTTGCAATTGTGCCTTAGCCAATTGATTCATAGTGGTTGTTAACTCCACTATAGCTTGCCCGTGGTCGTGTAATTCCTTATGCAAATGAATAACTGTAGGGTCACCTTGAGGAACATTGGACCTACTTTTCCATGCCAAAGAAGTGCTGGCCATATCATCGAGAATCTCGCAAGCTTCATCATAGGGAAACTTCATGAAATTACTCCCAGCCAATTGATTGACTATGCATTGATTTGTAGTATTAATGCCCCGATAGAAGGTTTGTTGAATCATCGCCTCGGTCATATTGTTGTTTGGGCATTCTTTCACCATTGTTCGAAACCGCTCCTAAATCTCATGCAGAGGTTTCGTGGGTTGTTGCTTGAAAGACAATATCTCATCTCGAAGAGCCGCCATATGCCCGGGTGAGAAGAACTTAGCAATAAACGTATCCGCCAACTCATCCCAAGTTGTGATGGAATGATTGGGGAGTCTCTCTGGCCAATCCAATGCTTTCCCCCGAAGTGATAATGGGAAAAGTCTCAACCTAAGAGCATCTTAGTACACATTCATTTGCTTGCTCCCCTAACATGTACCTACGAACCTCTTTAGATGCTTGTAGGAATTTTGATCAAAGGCGCCCATGAAATACCCATGTTGCTCGAGCAAGGTCAACATCATATTGGTTATTTGAAAATTCCCTACCTGGAATCGGGGAGGGACAATAGCACTTGCATACCCTTGATTCGGTAATACTCTGGGAGCCACTCTTGGAGGTGGCAGAGGAGGGTCTGGAATATTATCATTTGGATTAGCATTGGCATTCCGGCCTCTTCGTTGTCCTTGAGATGCAGGAGGCACCTCATCCTGCTCAAAATAATCTACCTCCTCCCCCGCTATCACATTTCCAAGAGGGTCATTAGCGTTGTTCAATGCCATATTGGTACCTGAGTAGTGACACCAACAAGTAAGTAACAAATAAGGAAAGAAAAACAATATACAAAACTAACTAAATAGATAGTCAAAACCGTCAGCTCCCCGGCAACGGCGCCAAAAAGTGATCGCTGCCAACTCTGCACCACTAAAAAGTCGCGAGAGAGGGTCGCAATAGCTTTTACTCGATTTGTGGGTCGGGATCGATTCCACAGAGAGGTAGGATTGGAGTCGAGTATCTATTTAGCTTAGGATTGCGCGTATGCTCTTAATTGATCTTCCATTCATTTTTGGTTTTTCTTTATATTCTACTATGATCAAACTACAAATTATAATCGTAACTAAATTAGACTAAGAGTAAATTGCTATAAGTTGTATCTAATAGTATAAAGGGTACTAGGGTAGTGACCTTCACCTAAGTGGCTAATTGATGGGTAATTGCATCTAAGGCACGATTGACATGATTGGAGAAATATGTCATAACTGTTACTCAATACTACCCACTCTACACCTCTCGGTAGAAATAGTGGTTTTGCCCAATTGACTCTCGAGAGACCAATTGGGTATGCATATTTGCCCGAGCAACTAGGGTTCAAGTCGGGTAATTACTCTCTCGAGGTTTAACCCTTTAATTAGGACTATCAAATCTCTTGAGTCCATCCTAATTCCTAGTTGAGTCAATTTTGGAGACTTCGGCTCTCTTTCTCCTACTGTGGCCCACACTGAAGACACCGCGGCCGCACTGCTTTGCTTCCCTAAAAATCTAGTCTCTGAATCTCCCTAGTGCGGACCACACAGAATGGACTACGGCCGCAATAGGTTTGATACCTTAAAATCCAGTCTCTAAATCTCCCTAGTGCGGACCGCACAGAATGGAATGCGGCCGCACTAGGATAGTTTGTCCTGAGTTGTCTTGTCTTTGATACTTGTGCTGGTTTCACTCCTTTTGAGCCGATCTTTGACATCTCGTCACTTTGTTGATCAAACCTACAATAAAGCACAACTTATGAGCCTTTTGGGACTATTTTGTAAGAGTTTATAATCAAAGCGCAAGCAAGGAGGCGCATGAAACACGTCAAAATCCCTATTTATCAGTTCCCTCCCCTGACCTCTGCCTCAGCCTCTAGCAATGGAGGGAGCAGCTGCTCCCGGGTCTGGGACATCAGTCGTGTGTGTCCTCACCATCTGTGAGAGAATAGAAGAGGGAAATTTAGTATACCAACCACTGCACGATAGGAAGTGAATAAAGAGTAGTCTTTCCTAATACAATATAGCCTCTCGAAGATAAATACAGACATCGATGTACCGATCTACAAGACTCTATTAGGTTTGCCCATGGCTTGTGAGACCTACGTGAACCTAGTCATCTGATACCATGTTGTCATGACCCAATTTCATAACAGGTCATGATAGCGCCCAACGCCATTGCTGCGCAAGCCAACGCGGAAAAATACTAACTAAACTATCAGCCACCTTTACCGCAAATTAGTTTAAATAATTCTTTAAGATGGAAATAAATAAGAAATGATGAATAAAAATCATAATACTCATACAACCCCAAAGTAATACAGTCTACTAATATGTGTGCCAAGGCCTGGTGTCACAAGCTGTGGGCAACTAATAGAATATACAAAAGAATCACACTATCCTACTGTCCGAAATAGAATAGACAGCAAAAAAAAGAAATACATAAGGAAGAATTCTTTAGGCTGCTGAATGGAATGGATGGAATGGAAGGGAAGCAGCTCACCGTAGAAGTCTCGAGTCCGCTCAGTGATGCGCACCAGACGGATAGCCAGATACACCTTCCTCAAACCCTGTACAATTAAGTACAGAAGTGTAGTATGAGTACACAAACAATATGTACCCAGTAAGTATCCCATCTAATCTCGAAGAAGTAGAGAAGAGGTGTGGACATAATACCTACTAGGGTCAAATAAAGTGAGAGGAGTTCATAATAAGCATGGGTTTCACAAGTTATTAAGCATTTATAAGTGTAGAATAATAGTTCCTTTCCAAATACTATCGTGGGTATTCATATATATGCGCAAATTATATCGAGGGACGTACGACCCGATCCAATGTAAAAATAAATTGTGCACTGCCGAGGGTCGAACGGCTCGAACTATAGATGCATCTATTACCCCGCTCGTGAATTGATCATGTGACGCGGTCAACATAATTAAACACAGCAAAAGGCAGACAATAGTATATAACTCTAGAATAGTATATAACTCTACAACATTATATATGGTTTCTAATTCATTTCATAACACATTTTGTGGTTTAATCTAAGTTTTGTTAAAACCCTAGGGTTTTGATCTAACCCCAAGAATTCACCCTAATAGTAGTGTTTAACCTACCCAAAATAATGATATTCAACTAAAAATAGGTAGCATACACTTATCTCAAGTTGCTAAGGGAATACCTTCTCTCAAAAGCTCCCAAATTGCCCAAAGCAGGAGTGGAAATGTCATAAAAATGACTTAGAACCCATAGTAAATGAACCTCACTGTCCAGCGATTTCCGCATCTGCGATCAGGTGACCGCATTTGCGGTCAGGTGACCGCATCTGCGAGGATTTAACCGCATCTGCAAAAATGGGGAGAGAATACTGGGACCGCATCTGCGATTTTCTGGCCGTATTTGTGGAGCCGCTTCTGTGGCTTGGGAGCCGCATCTGCGGTTCCTGGCTTGGCCACCTAGGCTGCTTCAGAGATGGAAAGACTGCATCTACGGTCCAAGAACCGCAGATGCGGTTATGAAAGAAGCAGCAATCCTTCAGCCCTTTCCCAAAATTTCCACTTCACTCGAGCCACGTCTGATTGACGCTCGGGGATCCCGGGCCCTGCCCGAACATACCAACATGTCTGAAATCACGAGACGGACCTACTCGAACCTTCAAAACCCCCAAAATAACGCTAAATCTAGAATTCACCCCTAAAAACCAAATGAATCAAACTTATCAACTTCAAATTCTTAATTTTCCTCTAACGGGCCAAAACCCCCTAAAACTACTCGGATTGACACCAAATTTTATAGGCAAGTCTTAAATGATGTTTCGGACCTATAGCGGGCTTCAAAACAAATATATGAGCCCAATACCTAGGAAATCAATGATTACTTAATTTCTTTAAATCCTTAAAACTTTAGATTAACAATTTCTAATAAAAACTTATTACTCGGGCTAGGAACCTCGGAATTCGATTCTGAGCATACGCCCAGGTCCCATATTTTCCTACGGACCCTTTGGGACCATCAAATCACGAATACGGGTCCATTTTCTCAAAATATTGACCAAAGTCAAACTTAGTCTTTTAAGAAAATCGTATGGAATCAAATGGCCATATTTCACCCAAAACTCTTTCAAATCCATAACAAACCGTCCCAGCAAGTCGTAAATAAGCAAGCATGGGAAGTTTTATTTTAGAGAATAGGGTTCTAAAAGGAAAAAGACCAGGAGGGTCATTACACTGATGGGGATAACACTGCTCGATAAATGAAGGTGAGGACAAACGGATTCACTACTCTGATTCCATGTCAACTGTAAAGGAATTGATTAGAATTGAAGGTCTGTTAATTGAGAATTATGGATTCTAGAACTCTCTTGTTAGAGAGTGATATCCATGATGAATGAAATGAATAGGCTGCTCAATACAGCTAGGCCCTCTTGTATTTATACTAACCCAATAAACCGGTTTATATGTCTTACAAATAATAGCTACAAAGCTAAGATTCACTAGCTATTACAAAAGGCAACTAATGCTAAGTGCTATCATGAGATAAATAACTGGGTCATGTCTTATGCTTTTTGTTTTGTAATGCTGAGTATTCTGAAAGCCCAATAGATAAAAAAATATACTCGTACTCGATGATTACATCAGCACAAAATTATGACGACCCGACCCGTCACCTCATGAGTTACCACCCCGTTTCCCCATTTTCTGCTTCTTCATACTTCATTATCCGTGTCTTGTGTGATTGAGTTGGTTTGGCTAAGTTTTGGTAGGAAATGAGACACTTAGTCTCTTTAAGGAAAGCTTAGTTTGAAAAAGTCAACCGGATATTGACTTATGTGTTAGAGGGCTCGGATATGATTTTCAACGGTTCGGTTAGCTTCGGGGGATGATTTGTGACTTACGAGTGTGATCGGAAGTAATTTTGGAGGTCCGATGTAGAATTAGGCTTGAATTGGCGAAGTTAGAATTTTGGCTATTTCCGGTCGGTAGGTGAGATTTTGATTCGAGGGCCGGAATGGAATTCTGAGAGTTGTTGTAGCTTCATTATGTGATTTGGGAGGTGTGTGTAAAATTTTAGGTCATTCGGAGTTGATTTGGCTGGGTTTTTGATCGAATGCGTGTTTCAGAAGTTTTAGAAAAACTTAGGCTTGAATCCGATGTAATTTGATGGTTTTGGTGTTGTTTGAGGTGTTCTGACGATTGGAACAAGTTTGAATGATGTTTTAGGATGCATTGGTGCTTTTGGTTGAGGTCCCAGGGGACTCGGGGTGATTTCGGATGGCTAACAGGGAGAATTGGACTATGAAAAGTTGCAGGAAAAGGCATCAGCTGTTGCAAAGCATTTTGCTCTATGCGATTGCGGAAGGAGTATTGTGACCGCACAGAATGATGTTTAGGGTTTGTTTGGTTTTTCTATTCGATGACAGAGGAAAGGTTGCAATCGCACTGTGTGAGGTCGATCTGGGATTTGCGTAGAAAATTGGTCATCGCGATCGCGGGAGTAGGATTACGATCGCATTAGGTAAGGGACGTGTGCACAGCGATCGCAATGGCATATATGCGATCACATAGTGTTAAATTTGGAGCTGGATTTTTGTGCATTGCGATCACAAGCCTGGGGCTGCGATCGCATAGAGGAAAAACGGACCTAGACATAAGGGTTTTAAAATATTTTATTCCGCGAGGTTAAGTAATTTTCCACCATTGTTGAGCATTGTAAAAGCTTTTTGGGAGGAATTGAAGAGGGATTCGAAGAGGAGTGATTGGAGGTAAGTCCTATGAACTAAAAACACTATTATTATGTGAAATTAACCATGAAATTCATGGAAACTTGGATAAATTGGGAAGAACTAGGGCTTGAGTTTTTGAAATTTTAAATTGGGAATTGAAGGGTCATTTGAGCTTGAATTTGAGAGTTCTTGATATGTATAGACTCGTGGCAAGATGAGGAACCCGTTGATGTGAAAATTTTTGAGTTTCAAGAAGTGGGACCGGGGCTCGAGTTTTGCCAATTTTGAGATTTTTAATATTTTTCGATTATTTTCGATTGGGTATTATTCTATTGGCATATTATGACGTATTCGTTGCGGTTTTGGTCAGATTCGACGCGCGAGGAGGCCGATTTGAGAGGCAAGATCATAGCGAGCTAGAGTGTTAGCCGGTTTGAGGTGAGTAATGATGTTAAATGATGTCCTAAGGGTTTGAAACCCCGGATTTGCACAACGTAGTGCTATATTGAGGTGACTTGCACGCCGGATAGCTAGCGTGGGGTAGAGCATTGTTGGGGATTGTGACTTGGTCCGTCCCGATTGATAAAATTACTATTTGATTGACTGAGACCTACTTGTTATCATTATGAATTGGGGCTTGTTGCCATGTTTGGGTCCTTGTGCCGACCTGTAGAACCCTTAGGGGATTTTTGATTGATTTTTCTTACTTTACTTGTTAAAATTCATATCCTCAGTCATGTTCTATTTGTCTAAAAGATGTGAACCGGTATTTCAAATATTAGCTCTAAACGAGAGGAACAGAAGGGATGAGCTCCCTACCTTATATTATTGTGCCCGAGAGGCTGTGAGTAAATTGACTGAGAGGGGTTGAGAACCCAATAGTGAGGATACTATATATTTTATGGATCAGGCTGCACGCCGCAGCAATACTTATATAGATCGGGCTGCATGCCGCAGCGATATAGCGCTTGGGCTATAGGAGCCCCTTCCAAAGTCTGCACACCCCCAGTGAGCGCAGCCGACTATTTATATGGATCGAGCTGCACGCTGTAGCAATGTATGGATCAGGATACACGCTGCAGCGATGTATGGATCGGACTACACACCGCAGCGATGTATGGATCGGGCTTCACACCGCAATAGTTAATCTGATTTATGTTATTATGATGTTTCATTGATTTACTCGTTAGGTTACTATCTTAGAGGTTTTACTGCTTTGATATAGAACCGCTTTGTGCCTTTACGTGTTTTCATGCTTTCAGTCATTATTTATATTTATTACTCACTGAGTCGGAGTACTCACATTACTCCCTGCACTGTGCATGCAGATTCAGGTGTTCCTAAGGCATAGTACGAGCTTTCCTGCAGTTCAGATTTCACCGGGGTTATCGAGGTTGTTGTATGGCGTTCGCAGACCCGATTTCTCCCTCTATCTTTCTTTGCTTTTTTCCGCATTTTAGAATGTTCCTGTATTAGACTGTTAAATTCATGGATTAGAGGCTCTTGACTTGTGACACCGAATCGATGGGCTTTTGTAGAGATTATTATTATGGTTTTCTGCATATTTCGTCTTTATTTCAAACTTCTATTCATATCCGTTTGGTAATTAAATCCTGTTAATCGGTATTGAATTTTTAATAAAAAGGGATTAAGTGTTGAATTGGTCGGTCTTGCATAGCATTGTGTTGGGCACCATCACGACTTGGGTTGGGGTCGTGACAAGTTGGTATCAGAGCCTAGGTTACTTGGTCTCGCGAGTCATGAGCCGGTTTAGTAGAGTCTCGCGGATCGGTACAGAGACGTCTGTATTTATCCTCGAGAAGTTGTAGAACCTTTAGGAAAAGCTTCATCTTCTTGAAATTCTTGTCGTGCGCACTTGTTGATCCAAATACTAAACTTCTTTTTATTCTATTCTATCACAGATGGTGAGGACTCGCGCTACCGGACAAGGCGGATGACCACTAGTACCACCCACTGAGGCCATTAGAGGCCGTGGTCGTGGAAGAGGCAAAGTAGTAGGGGCAGAACCTGTGGATCCTCCAGTTGCCCCAGCTCACGATCAGGCTCCAGCAGCACCTGTTCAGGTACCAGCTGTTTCTATCACGATTTAGGGTCTTCTGGAGGCCTTGGCATAGATCTTAACAGTTTGCACTGGCCTGGCTCAAGCAGTTTCAGCCACCACAGTAGCAGCTACTTCATAAGCAGGGGGAGGCAATCAGACCACCGTTTTCTGCACACCTGATCAGGTAGTGTAGGGAATTCAAATGCCAGAGGCAACTCCAGCTCAGCCGGTTGTACCAGCACAGGAGTTCAGGGTCCCAGTTATGCCGCATGATGAGTAGTAGCGTCTTGAGAGGTTTGGTAGACTCCAGCCTCCATCATTTAGTGGTGCTGAGGGCGAGGATGCTCAGGGTTTTCTGGACAAGTGTCAGTGGATGCTCCGTACAGCAGGGATTCTCGAGTCTAGTGGTGTGGTATTCACCACCTTTCAGTTTTCAGGGGCTGCCTTCACCTGATGGGAGGTGTATGAGAGGCGTAGATCTGTGGGTGCAGTGCCCCTTACTTGGCAAGAGTTCTCCACTCTCTTCTTGGAGAATTATGTACCGCAGTACTGTAGAGAGGAGCTGCGCAGGCAGTTTGAGTGGTTGAGATAAGGGGATATGACGGTGTCCCAGTATTAAATGAGGTTTTAAGAATTGGCTCGTCATGCCGTTTGGATGGTCCCGACTGATCGTGGGAGGATCAGGAGATTTGTTGATGGCCTTAACTACCATCTCCGCATTCTTATGACTAGAGAGAGTATTGGGTGCTACATTCGAGGAGGTGGTTGATATAGCTCGAGAGATTGAGACGGTTCACCGTCAGGATAGAGAGGAAAGGGAGGCCAAGAGGCCTCGAGGTTCTGGCAGTTGCAGTAGTGCTCCTTCAAGGGGCCAGTTCCAGCATGGTAGAGGTCGTTTTTTCTGGCTCGCTCAGTCGTCCTGCCTAGAGCATTGTGGGGCATCTTCAGGTCGTGGTTATCATGGGTCTCAGCAGGGCCAGTCATCACTCAGTGCCCTCCCAGCTTAGAGTTCAGCTCGTGCCCCATCAGCCCAGGGTTCTTCTGTACCAGGTCCTTCTACTGGTCACTCTAGTGTGAGGGGTTCCCTTCAGTCCCCTTCCCCAGCACCTGGGAGTTGTTATGAGTGCGGGGAGTTTTGTCATATCAGGAGGCAGTGCCCTCACCGTGCTGCTAGCTCATCTCAGCAGAAGAGTTATCCCTCGACTTCTGCTCCAGTTACTTCACCACCCGCCCAGCCAGATAGGGGTGGAGGTCAGGAAGTCAGGGGTCTCCCCAAAGGGGGAGGTCGATCTGGTGGTGGCCAAGCTCGTTTCTATTCTATTCCAGGCAGGACAGATGCCATTGCTTCAGATGTTGTCATTACAGGTATTGTTTCAGTCTGCTACAGAGATCCCTCTGTATTATTTGGTCCCGGTTCCACCTGTTCATATGTGTCTTCATATTTTGCTCATTATTTGGGTACGCCCCGAGAGTTTCTTGCTTTACCTGTTCATGTATCCACCCTGGTAGGTGATACTGTTGTTGTAGACCGTATGTACCAGTCGTGTATAGTGACTATTGGGGGTCTGGAGACCCGAGTTGATCTATTGCTATTGAGCATGGTGGATTTTGATGTCGTTTTTAGGCATGGATTGGTTATCTCCGTGTTATGCTATTCTAGAATGTCATGCTAAGACAATCACTTTGGCTATGCCGGGTGTTCCACGGATCGAGTGGCATGGTATAACTGATTATGTTCTGAGTATAGTGATTTCTTTCTTGAAAGCCCAGTGTATGGTTGGGAAGGGTTTTCTCTCGTATCTTGCCTTTGTGAGGGATGTTAGAGTTGAGGCTCCCAGTATTGATTCTGTCCCAGTTGTGAGGGACTTCCCTGATATATTTCCTACAGACCTGCCAAACATGCCACCGGACAGGGATATTGATTTTGGTATCGACCTGGTGCTGGGCACTCACCCCATTTCCATTCTACCATATCGCATGGCACTAGCAGAGTTGAAAGAATTGAAGGAGCAGCTTTAGGAGCTCCTAGATAAGGGGTTCATTCGGCCTAGTGTGTCACCCTGGGTGCACTAGTTCTGTTTGTAAAGAAAAAGGATGACACGATGAGAATGTGCAGCGATTATAGGCAATTGAACAAAGTAACAGTGAAGAACAAGTATCCCCTGCCTCACATTGATGATTTATTTGACCACCTTCAGGGAGCGAGGGTGTTCTCCAAGATTGATCTTCGTTCGGGCTATCACCAGCTGAAGATCAGGGACTCAGATATTCTTAAGATTGCTTTTAGGACTAAATATGGTCACTATGACTTTCTTGTCATGTCTTTTGGGCTGACCAATTACCCAGTTGCGTTCATGCATTTGATGAATAGTGTATTTCGGCCTTATCTAGATTCGTTTGTTATTTTTTTCATTGATGACATTCTGGTGTACTCGTGTAGCCAGTAGGAGCACGCGGAGCATTTGCGAGTTGTATTGCAGAGATTGAGAGAGGAGAAGCTTTATGCAAAGTTCTCCAAGTGTGAGTTCTGGCTCGGTTTAGTGGCTTTCTTGGGACATATGGTGTCCAGCGAAGGTATTCAGGTTGACCCAAAGAAGATAGAGACGGTGCAAAGTTGTCCTAGGTCGTCCTCAGCCATAGAGATTCGTAGCTTCCTTAGTGTGGCAGGCTATTACCGTCGGTTTGTTCAAGGATTTTCATCCATTGCATCGCCCTTGACCAAGTTGACTCAGAATGGTGCTCTATTTGTATGGTTGGACGAGTGTGAGGAGAGCTTTCAGAAGCTCAAGACAGCTTTGACCACAGCTCCAGTATTGGTTTTACCATCAGCTTCAGGTTCTTATACAGTGTATTGTGATGCTTCGAGAGTTGGGATTGCTTGTGTATTGATGCAGGAGGATAGGGTGATTGCTTATGCTTCTCGTCAGTCGAAGCCCTACGAGAAGAACTACCGTGTTCATGATTTGGTGTTGTCTTCTATAGTTCATGCATTGAAGATTTGGAGGCATTACTTGTATGGTGTATCTTGTGAGGTATTCACTGTTCATCACAGTCTTCAGCATTTGTTCAAGCAGAAAGACCTCAATTTGAGGCAGCAGAGGTGGCTACAGTTGCTTAAGGACTATGATATTACTAGGAGTGTACAAGCCAAACCATCAAGCCAAACCGAACCGACGAACCAAGTCAAACCGAAGAAAAAAACCGACTTGTGGTTTGGTTTGGTTGGTTTGGTGTTGGAAAATAAAAAATAGATCGCTCTTGGTTTGGTTTGGCATTAACAAAAAATAAGTCAAACCGAATCTAAACCAAACCAACGTTATATATAAATAAATTTTAAAAATTTTATACATAAAAAATAATCATTAAAATCTAATTTGTAAGTAT